>JAMLFT010000579.1:0-39869 GCA_026544285.1 Pachyrhizus erosus
GTTTAACCATAATATGACTTAATGAAAGTTATTTAGATAAATATAATAGTATATGTAATTCAAATTAAATAAAAATAATTTAATTTAATTTAAAAAATTTATAATAAAATTAATTTTCTTTATTGTCTTAAATTTTAGTATACTAAATAACGTTATTAAATAATTATGTACAATTATTTTATGATAATTATAATGTATACAATAATTTGACATATTATCAAACTAAAATATACACCAAATAACACTTATATAAAAAAAAATTGAATTCATATAATAGTTTTTAATTTAATATTTAATATACAAAGGTAGTTAAATCGATCTGCATAATTCGGCTGTAGTAAGAAAATCAATTATAGCTAATTATATGTATATTTAATTATTTACAATCTGCTAAATTACATGTTTTAATTAATTTGGTTGTAGTGGTTTTTATTTAACAATCATCATTGTTTATCTCATTAATTATAAAATTGGTCATTTAATATAAATAAATTATTTGGTTAATAATTATTATAATTAACATGATTATTTAAAAGATAGCTATTCAATAGAATTTTTAGATTCCAAATTCGTTAATTTAATATCATAATTATAATTATGATTCATAAACGAATCAAATATTTATAAAGTACTATATAACGGCACGTGTTACTTAAACTCTATGTAATTGAGATATGTAATCATCCAAACTTTAAAAGTTTTAATAGATTAATATGTAGTTAGTGGAAACTTTAAAAAAGGATTATTTATAGTATAGATAGATAAAATTTATTATTTCACGATATTATTTTATTATATTTTTTACTTTTTATTAAAAATTATTTTGGTCTTTTATTTTTAAAAGGTTTATTTTGATCTTTTATCTCTCAAATTTAATTCAATGTTACCCTTTAAAAAAATATATCATTTTCAAATTTTAGACACAATTTAAAATCTTTTTTTAATTGATTCAATAAGTAAAATTTGTTTTATTAGATTCACTTAAACAAAAAAAGTTAAAGGCCATAAAAAAGGTAAAAATATTGTACAATGAATTTCACAAGTGATTGGAAAACTTAAAAGTCTAATATAATATTTTTTTTCAATTACTCATAAGATTCATTTTCTATGTGATTTTCATCATATTAGTGTTAGTTAGCTTCTATATTTTTATGTAGGTGAATCTAATGAGTTAAACTTCATGTTTTGAATTAATTAAAAAAAAGGATCAAAAACTTGTGCAAATTTTTTTAAAAAAATTATCATTGTTTCAATCAAGCAAAAACATTAATCCAATTTTGAGATACAAATGATGAAAATAAATCTTTTAAAAGATAAAGGATCAAAACAAATTTTAATATAAAGATAAGAGACCAAACATATATTTTAACTTATTATTTTTGGATTTAATATCTTCTTGACCCTAAAATTATTTAATTCACTTTTAGTTTCTCAACGAATCTTTTATATTTCTAATTCATACATTTTTCCTTTATTAATAGTGTTAGTCGATGCTATTAAATAACATAATTAACTTATGACATAACAATCATATTAATTAATCATAATTTATCATGTTATAAAAAAGTTTAACAAAATTATTATATATTTTTTTATATAAATTATATTTTTAATCATTTATCAAATAGTATAAGAAAACAAATATAACATCTTTAACTAATATCAATAAATTGAGATTAAAAATATAATTTATTAAAAAATTCTTATAATTGTTTTATTAGACTCATTGGTGACTTATAAGTCAATAGACTATTGTTATTATTATTATATTATTAATTAATATTATTATTTGATAATAAAAAATTAAATCTATTAAAAAACAAAACATACAGGAATAAAAATGCTAAAATCAAAAGTATAGAAATAAAAATGCTAAAAATTAAATATATTTAAAAGAAAATTTTAAAAAAATAGAAAAAAGATATTATTCCGATTTTTATTGTTTCTCAACTCATTCCATACTATAACCCCTAAATAGATTCCCCACATATTATTGATGGACTGGGATGTGACTGTTTAAAAGTGATTAAATGTTTCTCATCTTTATCTACAATCAATAACAAAAATCTAAAACTTTGAAATCTCCACCTTTTATTTCCCATATCCAGTTGATAATCTACACGACTTTGATTGTGGTGTCCCGTCTATAACGGATATATACTCCAAAACTCTTATCAAACCAAATGAATATTAGTTCTTATTTAGATATTATAATATTATTAATATTGATTTGTGTGGTCTAGCAAAAGCATCAGATTCGCTTTCTTGCATCTATATATTATTGGCTTAGTTTGTTGGTAACACTAAGGCAATCCAATACCAAAACAATAAGGTAGAGAGCAATTTAGTAGTAAATAAGATCAGAATGGCAAGTCGTTTGATGGAAAACATCCTCAGACTTATGGAGGCCGAGAATGCAGCCAAAGGGTCCAACCATGGTACTTCAAATTCATTTAACAACCATGGCAATGGGAACCAGAATTTCTCCGGTGCAAAGATCAACAGTGGCGCAAATTCCGGCGACCGGAACAGGTATAAAACTACAAACCACCATGGTGGTCGCACTATAAATAACAGTGGTACTTTCAATGGTAATGGCAACGGGAGCTTTATCGAGGGTGGCTTTGACTCCTCCACAAGGAACTACTACTAATAGTTACCTATATTGATATATGCTACGCAATATGATCTACTATGTTATGCTGTATTACCAATATTAAAAGTGGAGCAATGGCTCTATTGGGTGCTCTATAATAAATTAATGTAAATGTTTTGGAGTGTTACGTAGACCTTAAAATGTTATAATGATGGTGGTTGATAATAAGAGACCTTTGATGTTGCAATAAATATCTCCGTTTAGTTTTTTTTTTTATCTGTTTGAGATTTGCAAGATTTAAAAAAAAATACTATAAAGAACCCAAAAGAGACAGAGGAGCATTAGGTCGGCCCAACAATAAATAAATAAGATCCAAAGTAAATTTTGAGAAAAACTCTTTTACTTGTATATGTCGTACTCTTTTGTTTGTATACGTGGCCTTTTTTGTTTTAAAAAGCGAATTAATAATAAATACTTTTTTATTGGTCAACTTAAAATTTTAATTCTAATTATTTTATTTTTAGGCCAACCTGAAAGCATAAGACGAATAATTAAGACAATTATAACCATGGATATATGTGTGTGCATGAGAGAAGATAATCTCAACCGTGTAGAATTGGAATGGATTGTTAAGAATAAAACTAATTAAAATAATTGTAACCATCAATATATGATAGTATGACTAATGAAAAAAATAAGCTAAAAAAGATTAATCCAAATAACGTTTTCTAAAATTAATAACTAAAGTGAAGTTTAATAATGTTAAAGATTAAAATTTCCATTAGATATACTAGGAAAAAAAGAGGCACTCTGTGCATCTCTACAATTTTTTTTTAAAAAAAATAATACAAGTTAAATAATAGTGGATAGTTTATAGGATGTAATTGGAGTGTGAATTATTTGAAGAGAGTAATTATTATAAAGATTTAAAAAGATAACAATAAAAGTAAAATGAAATAAAAAAATATGTCTAAGCCAAATTTTTGTATTCTCTTTATATATATAAATATAGATAATATCAAATATTAAAGTGAGAGTTTATCGGTATATGTAATTTAACACCTAAAATCACTAACACAAGCATATTTGTTCAAGTAATAGGAAATCTTAGTTCTTTTCAACTAAAATCTTAAACTTCAGTTTTGTAAATGAAAAATAGGTGACCCAAGAACTTTATGCTCTTTCAAAAGGAGTACACTAAATTTGATTCAGGTTAGTCAAGATTTAAGTGACCTTCGAATATTTTGAAGGCCTGTGACAAAATCCTCTTTAGATTAATTTTTTGAAGAGGTGGGTTATTCAGTAATGAAGTTAAAATATTTTTTGTAGTTAAATGCTACATTTATAGAGTATATAAATAAAAATTAGAAACGCGCGTAAACTTACAAGACACACCCTAGTAATAATAAAAAGGTTATGTATATTAAAGTTTAGTGCTTAGTTTCTACTTTTGGAATATGCTTAGTTGTATTTGATTTTAAAATTTCAATCAAGAATTGATGCAATTCCCTAGCCATTATAGTGTTTGGTTCCCATGATTCTATTCCGTTTATTCATTTTGAACGACATATAATAACTCTACCTTTAAAGTTATATAAATAAAAAATAAAAACTTAAAAATTATAGTAAAAAATAATATTCTACAATAATATAAAAAAATTCCAATAATATTATATTATTCGACTACTTAACAATTATTAGCATTTTAAAATAAGTTTTTGTGATGATATTATTAAAGATAAAGGAATTCATAGTAGTGACAAAAAAAGTTTGACACTACTTGCATAACAATAATAATTTTTTTTATCATAAACTTTAATAGTG
Organism: Pachyrhizus erosus; assembly: GCA_026544285.1. Taxonomy (NCBI): domain Eukaryota; kingdom Viridiplantae; phylum Streptophyta; class Magnoliopsida; order Fabales; family Fabaceae; genus Pachyrhizus; species Pachyrhizus erosus. The sequence continues at coordinate 4,421 of JAMLFT010000579.1, forward strand.
ACGATTATGTTTGTTATTAATATGTATAGATATTAGTGACAAATTAATTTTGTCATTATTATATGTAAATATTTGTAACGATATTTTTGTCACACTAAATATTTTTTTTATATCTAAAAACATTGTCGTTAATTTAATAGTAGCTTGCATATTAGTTAGACTGGTGATTAATCAAAATATTGTCACTAGATATATTTAGATACATTTAGTGGTGAATTTCTAAACTTTTAGTGATGAATATACAGAAAACATATGTTTCTTTTAGTGCGTAAACTTACATGAGACCCTTAGTAATAATAAAAAGGTTATGCATTAAAGTTTAGTGCTTAGTTTCTACTTTTGGAAGAGGCTTAGCTGGATTAGGATTGATGCAATGCCCTAGCCACTAAGTGTTTGGTTTCCTTGATTCTGTCCTGTTTATTCATTTTGAGCGACATAGAAAAACCAAGAGCCCATTTTATCATTTCAATTCGACTTTCTGATCCTTACCTTCATGGGCATCGGGTTCTTCAATCTTGGCTATAATGATGCCACACCCACAGTAACCCCAAAAATTAAAATATTACTCTATATGTAGCAAGGTTCTTTGAATTTAAAATATATCTGCACCACACAATTATGTATCCATCAACATACTCATAGACTCATTCCAAGTACCAGTCATGGTTCTGTTGTAATTAACCTCTAATTTTACCAAACCAACCTTGTGCAAATTTGGTCATACACTCATCCAAATAGAAACAATGGGAACTGGTCACAGTAGTCACACTAACCTTGGAAGCGAATGTACTTCGTATGATGCTGGTGCCACAGGTACCATAGCACGCTGGGGAGACTCTTTTGAAGTCTCCATGGGTATTAGCAAAGAAAATGACCACACAGAAGTTTGGGGTGTGAAATACAACACAAGCCAGAAGAAGCACATTTGTGGTTTTCATCTCAAGGCAAGCCGTGACAACAACGGTAGTGTTGAGAGCATATATTTCGGATTAGGCGACTTCGCTAACAACAAAACCGAATTTGCTTTGAAAATCACAAGGGTTGGTCGTGATGGTCTCCGTGGAGGGATAAGTGGCATCGATTCTTGCAGTGCCCCAATGTCCTTCACAAGGGCCAAACAAGATCACACAATAGAGACAACTATTGTTCCATATGGTTGTTCCTACAGAGACGGTCTTTTTGTTCTCGAAATGAAAAAAAAGGTTAACTCTGAAAATGCTTATATGCTAACTATGGCACACTATTATGTTACCAAAGATGTTGGTCTTTCTGTTGAGGCCAAAATTTTTCGCAGTAAAAACTGCTTTGTTGTTCAAGTGAAGGGTCCCTTCAACCACCCTAGTGATGATTTGCGTAACGTTCTTGTCAAAACGCGTCGTACCGGTATATGGTCGCATAGTGCATGTTCTCATTGTAAAGGAGAAAAGGCTAACATCACCAAAAGTGGAGAATCCAATTCACCGTTGAAAGTTCAACCAAGTGACCAGAAAGGCGACGATACAGTAGGTCAAATTGTTAACCATGGTTTTTCGAGCAGTATCAAGGAGCAACACAACAAAGGCCTTATCAATTCGAGTGGATACACTACAGGTTCTCTCAATAATTCTATCATCTTTATTGATTGTAATTTTTAAATTCATGATTTGGGAATTGTGCAATGTGGAAGACGGAAGTATTTACTTTTACGTAGTGTTTTTTTTATTTATTTATTTATTAAAAGCTATTTTTAAGGTTCAAAAAAAGATGGGAAACACTCGCTTGGTATTGTGAGTGATGTACCTGCAAATTGATTATTGGAGTTGATAAAAAATATTGGGGGGTTATGTTTGTAAACAGAGGGCTCCATAACTACGTACTGCATAGTGTTGTACCATTACAAATACTCTCCTTGCATTAATAATATAAATATGTTTATTATTAACTTTTATATATTTGCTTATGTAAAAAGATGACCCCTACAAAAAGCTTGTCGACTCAACTGTTCAATTGTTTTAGATAGTCTCTTCAATAATTAATAAATTTTAGCTTAATTGATCAAACAAAATGTATAAATTATTATAAAATAAACTAATATCATTATTGTTTATATATACATATTTGTGGTACGCAGTAGGAAAGCTAATATGACATAAGAGCAGGTGTAGTATATAATTTCGAGGTGGAAGAACAAAAGAATAAGGTTAGTAATTCTGTGAGGAGGTTTGCAACTTGATTAGTGTAGCTGATATGATCATATCATATTCATATATATGGTTGATCAAGTCTGAAATTACAGACCAAGGTTGTGTGTGGCCTGGTTTGCAGCATATACTTAAAAAGTATATACCAGGGCCCTGATGCCTAGATATCTATCCCCTCTTGCCTCTGCATTTTAAGCAACCAAAATAAGGTCTACATTCTTCCTCAGTTGAAAGAACTTTCTCGAAATGTCAGGTGAGTTTTGATACCCAATAAAGTAGAGAATAGGAAAATAATTATGGACAAGCACTTAAATTATAAGTTAATTTTTATTTTGTATATTATTCGATGATAAAGGATACAGATAAAAGAGTGTAAAATTTGATATAATATCCTTCTATTATTAATTATTTTAATACTGTTCATATTATTATTATTATTATAAAATAATATATATCATAAATATTCTATTATAAACAATATAATATATAAATATATTATATTTATAAAATAATATATATTATAATATATATATAATATATAATATAATATTATATATTTATAATTATAATATATATAAATGTGAGAAAAATCGCAAAAGAAAAGAAACCAAAAAGAAAGCAGAACCGTAAAAAAAAATCATTAGGAAAGGAAAAAATAACCTTGTGTGGGATGACCGGTTTTCCGAAAGTTAAATTGGAGAATGACGAGGGAGAAGTGGTCGAGAGAAAAGAGATAACAGGTGTTTTATCTTTTATATATTTTGTACTTAGATTAAAAGTTATTTTCTGCATGTTCAAATAATAAATCTTTACATATTTATTATGTAAAATCAAACTAATAACAAACAGGTCTGTGCTGTATTCTTCCTTACATTTTAACAAATCAAATAATCTATGGTGTGTTTCCAGGTATGATAAAGTGGCTTTGACTGTTTCTTTTTTCGTACAAATGGATATGTGCGAAAAGCAAATAGATATAGTTTTTTATAATGTGGATTGGTCATGCTATTTAAATATTGAATTATGCAACAGCATCCTAGACCCTAGAGTATGAAGTTTCCATTGCCAAAATTCCAAATAAATCGTTCATAGGCCAGTTGCAAATATATGTGTCTCTTTGCCTTCCACACGATAAAATGCTTCAAATCAAGCAAAAGGGAATGCACTCATTCACGCTGATAATAGTATGGACCGGCAAAATAGTATATGATTCGTTATGCTTGCAATTTCCATTCTCCCCAAGGTTTCTAACTTATATGCCTAGAGACCAAAAACATGGACCACTTTTGCCACTTGCCAACTTTGAGTGAAAGGAAATCTTCTCCATATCAAGAAAGTGCAATCATATTGTAGAATTATTATCAAAGTTGCCTTTCCATTTGAGCACACGACTATCATGAGATTATTATATTCTCACGGCTGAAATTTATATATCTAGTTAATTATAGGAGAAAAAATAAACGAATTATGCAAAAGGTATCTTTTAAAGATGAAATTTAACAAAGAATTTTTTATTAATTTTTTTGTTAAATATACTTAAACAATAATATGTGAATTCTTTTATTATTTAGAACCATCGAAACAAATGATTTAGCATGGATCATAAGTTGTTTGTTTCATATATTTTTTCATATGTCATAATTTATTTTTTAAGAAATGACAATGACTTTAAAGCCTTGGATCATTTTTATCACAAGTTTGTCGTCTATGTGAAAGAGGTGGTCTCTTTTGGAGCCAGCGACTTTCACATGTCAAGGAGGCAGGGGTTTCGTTAGAGATGTCATAACGTCAAGAGTCACCTATCGTTTGACTTGGTGATCGTGCTCTAGGGATCAGGGGAGGACAAAGAAAGTAAATCTGAGCTCTACTATGACAACAACGATGGCATCGGTCACCAACTGATGTCGATAACGATGTTGATGTTCCCGTTGGGATTGGACTTTGATCAATTGTTGGAGCAGGTTTCTCAAATCAAGATCAACAACTTTGGGAAGGTGGAGAACACATCGATTTTGAAGGCAACCATAGAGTCAATGTTGAGGATGGAAATTATCGAGGCATAGATTGCAACATTGATGCATTATGCCATGTGCAAAGAACCCTTCAAGTAATACACATTAGCACATGAGATGCGCTAATTACATTCTCCTATGGCTCTCAATGCAAAACTCATGCTTCTATATCGTCATGAGTTATCATCAGAAAGCCAAATCACTGGTCAGATCGAGGAAGAACTGGTTGTGGTAGAGTTTGTATCGGGTTTCCTTTTTTTATTTATTAGACGTTCATTTACAAATTGAAAATTGCTCAAATTGTTCAAATTTTTGGTTCACAGCTTTGTTTCCCATTGTTGCCACATACCAATGAAACCATTTGTTTGGGCTTGCAACAAAGGCATGAAAGTGATTTGTTTTAAAGTAGAACTCCTTCTAAAGTAGAAACTTTAATGATAATAAATTGTCAAGAAGCAAATTTTAAGTTATTTAAACTTAACCTACTAACAATTTGTTTTGAGATTGTTATTATTAAACAAAACTTGATTAAAAGAAATGAAGAAAAGTATGAACCATCAGTTTGAAGTATGCTAGCCTTCCAAATATCATATTTTCAAATGTCAATATGCAATAAAGATCAAAAGTTGTCTATGATTAGAAATCATGACAAAGATGTCTCCAGTCAAAGGATAGTATGATTAGAAGCTACACATGACTTGGATAACACTAAAAGATTGTTGTTATGCATATTGCTTCTAAAGTGGGTTTTTCACAACTACATTTGTTATGTAAGTCACAATAAGGTTGTTGTTAGGTAAAACTAGGATAGCATTGTGAAAGAATACTTAGGTTGAATGAAACTTGTAGAGATTAGAATACTAAGGTAAAGGACCTATAGTGGCTAAGAATATTAAGTGAAAGGCATATAGAGCTTGAGAATACTTAATGATACCTATAGAGTTTATAATATTATCTTAAAGAGAAAAGAATACTTAATGTAGACTTGAAAAAGTGATAATACATGGTGTTGTATCTTGGAGAGAAGAGAATACTTAGTGTAGACTTGTGAAGGTAATAATATTGTGTCAAAAAGTAACCTAGAGAGGCTAGAAAAAAATACTATGCAAGCTTGAGAAGGATTCTAGAGAAAGAATACACTATGTAATTAGTGTTTATCTTAGTGAAAATGCTACAAATATACGAAGTAAACTTAGTCCAAGATTGAAGTGAACCAATATAAATTGTTGTATTCTCTTAACTTATTTCTCATATATATGTGCATGTTACATATTTACTTTAACTTATGAAAAATCTTATTCTTAACAAATATTAGTTTGGTTAAGTATATAAACTTGGAGTGCTTTTTATCATTAATCTTTAGTGTCAAGTATATAAAAGGATTTTCCTCACTCTAACAAAGCTTTTGATATTTAAGCTTAAGCTAGAGAGAAATATATCAAAAGCTAGTTTATTTATGCAAAATAGGACATAATCAATCAAGTGTCACTATTTAACCCTTAATCTAATGGTCAACTTATTCACCTCAATATGGATTAGACATTACAACAATAAGTCATTTGTAAAATAAATAATTATAAAAAAACTTAAAATCCTCGTGACTAGTATGAATAGTTGCAACCATCTCATCTTAATCATTCAATATTTATTTGATAAATCTAAGGATCGTTATTCAATTGTCCATCATAAACCACATTTTCTAGGTGTCCACCTTAACATGTGTCATTATTTACTAATATATTTTTTATAAAAGTTATTTAATATTGAATTTTCTATTTTTCATTTGATTTAAAGATTGACAATAAAAATATAAATCTTGTGACGTTTTATTTAGTGTCTAAATTTAAAATTGAGACATGAAGAGAAGAAGTAAATTATATTTTTGCTTTGTTAAACATTAAACAATCCTTAATATGAAAATAAAACCGAACCAAGCATAAAGTGACTCAAGCCCTTACTTTAGGCTCCCAAAAAATATTTTTTAGTATTGGTATTTATAAAAAAAACATTTTTAATTAGTTTAATGTAATAATAATTAAGGTGTGTTTTTCCTTAATGAATGAGACTTGAATCTTGCTAAAGGAAAAATTCACTTTTTTTTTTAAGACTCCTAATCATTTTGTTACTTTGATTAGTTTAAAAAAGGCCTTACCTTAAAGTTTTCTTTTAGCCTAAAAATATGTTGGTTTAACTATGTGTTAAACTAACACCTTACTCTTTATTAAAGACAAAATTTTATCTTGTTTGAATAGCGTGCAATGAAATCTAAATGTAATCGTTGTCTATAAAATTGTCTCAAATTCAAGTTTTGATATACAATTATGTTAAATATTCAAAAAATAATTTTATTTTTCCACTACAAGAAATAGGCTTTTAGAGTTGGCCAAAAAGTGATTTTAATAACAAAAAAATTGACTATAAGTAGTGCATATGCATTAGGTTTGCATCAAATAAACTTTGATTCTAAAATCATGGAAGTTATATGTTTATGTCGAATTCAAAGGAAGACACTCGTTAGTATTGACTTGGTTGTCATTGAAATCATCACACTACACAATAAGATGCTAACGTTTTTAAAAAAATAATAATTTTTTAATTAGTGTCTAACTAGTCAACTTATGTTTCATTTTTTATTTTTATTTCACTTTATGTCAACTTAAACAACTCTATTTTAATATATTTAATTATTTTTTGTTTAGCATCAATTTAGCCAACACTAATTTTTTTAATTAATATCAAACTAGTCAACTCATGTTTTATTTTTAATTTTTATTTCACTTTGTGTCAGCTTAAGCAACTCTATTTTAATATATTTAATTATTTTTTACTTAACATCAATTTAGCCAACACTAATTTTTATAATTTTTGTTAAACTTATACCAGTTAAGCTGTCTCTATGTTAATATATTTAATTTTTTTTATTTAAAATCAACTTAGTTGACTCTAGCTTTTTTATTTTTTAATTTCCATTTAATTTGTGAGTCTAACACTCCATCTTTATATATTTAATTTTTTATTTAGAATCAATTTAATCAACACTAACTTTTTCATTTTTAAAAAAAAAATTGTTTAACTTGTGCTCATCTAGCCAATTTTATCTTGATATATTTAATTATCTTTTTATTTAGAGTTGACTAAGGCAATTCTAATGTTTTTAATGAAAAAAATGAAACTCTTTAGTTTCCTGCTACCTGAACCCAAACCATTTACAAAGAATAAAAACAATCATAACCATATACAAAAGAAGATTTAAACCATGTACAAAAGAATAAAACAACCATACAAGAAGCTAGCTAATTTGTAGACTCTCATTTATACATGTATTTTACTAACATTACAGACATCAATAGCACTAATTAAATCATAGTATAAGAATAAAAATAAAAAATCAATGTCTTGTCTTTACAACCAACAAGGATTTGTAGAAATAGTTGTTGCTGCCCTACATAAAGTTGTTGGTGTACCTTCACAACAAACACATTTTATGCAGAAACCTCTGTATTTTTTTTCCAGTTGTTGAGTCCATGAACAAACCATTAGAGAATCCATTGACCTTTGCTTCAATGGTTGCAGCACAAACCTACAGTTCAAGTACACAAGGCTAACACAATCAATGAAAATGAAATTTAGTTAGGGTAGCTTATAATATGCTCTGTCTAACTACTCATGCATTAATTGTTTGTATTATTAGCAGCATGTGTAAGCAAAATGGACCCATTTTCACTAGATATTAACTATTCAATAAACTTTAAAGAATGATACCATTCTAGAGTGCAAACTTTTGTGTGACATTAAATTTTATGTAGACTAGATTTCTTCTACCTTAAGTTTAAGTACCCCAATTCCACATCTAAGTGAAACACAGACTCAAAATTGGAGAAAATTGATATATTGGTGGTGAAAATCAAGTAAATCCTCTTGGGGTACTTGCCTTCAATTATAAATACTGGCAAAGAGAAGCTATCAAATTTAGGCATATGACTCTGTTCTTATTTATCTTTCCAAAGTCCAAAATCTGACTCTTTTCAATTAGGATGTTTTTCAGAAAGAAATATTAACTATAAATAGAAAGAAAAAAATAGTAGTGACTAGTTGGATTAAAAAATTATTGGTTTGGCATCCTTCATTTTATTTATTTGTATTTTTTTAATGGTGTAGGTTGTACATAATGTATAGAAATTATGGCAAGTGTCCTCTGATACACACTCACAAGAAATCACACTTCAAATTCCTAGTCATTATACCTACTACCTATATTTTATAACTTATTATACGTAGTGAGAGATATTTACAAAATCACATTACAGTCAAGCTACAACCAAACAAAAAATGCAGAGATATTTACCTGCAGTCAAGCTACAACCAAACAAAAAACAAACGCAGAGATATTTACCTGCTATACGAGATCGTTGCCCACTAGTGCATCAAATGTGGTCAGTCAATCAGCGGATCATCAACTACTAAAATTGAAGATGAAACCATATTTTAATTAATTTTCTCATATAAATTATACTATTTGAAGGAGAATTTTTCAATTTAAGGAAAAAGAAGGGGGATATAAATAGAGGGTATGTTTCAAATGAGAACACCTCTTATAATGAGAAATAAGAACTATCAATTTCAACCCTTATATTATCATTAAAAAATAATAATGGATGAGATTAAAACACAACTAAAAAAAGTCACATGGCTCTTTCTTCCCTTCCACTTCTTTCTCCGTTGCACACTATCCACTTGTTGGCCCTAAACTCTATCAAATCCAGCACCTCTTTAGATATTGTAAGCTCAATTCTATGCCCGTTACTTGAATGTATATTTTTTTGTAATATGCTTGAGTTTGTTTTAAAAGTTTGGTTCATACAACCACATTTGGGACAGCATTCAAATTGCATTTCATCTGCATCCAGTGGCATTCATGGAAAGGTACACAATATTTGAAATAACAGACTTACAATATTTACAACTAGTTGAACAGGGGGTCATCAACAATATCTCACAAACAAATCTTCTTATTTATATTGGAGATTGAGGTACACTTCCATGAGTAAAATAAACTTGATTTATGGTTAATGCAGGTTGATCTTCAACCTTTTTAATATCATCTAAGAAAGCACCCATTAAATTTTATGTTGTTTCTATACAAATGAATGTGAACAAGAAAGAAAGCAGGCACGTGACCTTTTTAAATTGTTTTATGCGGGTTAACAGGAAGTAATAATTCAAAATAAACTTCACACAACCTCTTATAGGACTAAAGTTCATGAAATCATTACTAAGATAATCATATTAAGATGACAATTAGCTAAAAATGAAAATGACATGCATACGATGTTTACAGTAATGTGAGCCTAATAACATTCACAAAACAAGTATCCTTTTATTTAAAAGTTTGATCAGCACTTAAGACAATAATGAACAACATAGCACCCACAACATTTCATCAAAGAAGCAAAACAGGAAAGAAAATGAGAGAGGGAGAGAGAGAGAAATTAACACTTTCTATACTGAAAGTTTGACAATTATGATGGTTCAAGGTCACAATAACCTTTTCAAACTTGCAGATGCACAACTACACCAGTACCTATATGGAATCTCTAAGTGTGCACCATACCTTCTCAAATTGACACATTTAAATCCCAGAACATCAACTAAAGTACCTGAAAGATTTGCAAGTAAGTTCACTGATTGTATAGTGGTAATAGATGAGAAGGCTAAGGGTAGTAGTAGTAGTACACACCAAAGATCAAGGAAATGAGATCAAACACCCAATCCTCAAGGCATACATGATTCCTTTCTATCAAAAAACAGAAAGTCTAATGATGTTGGTACCATTTAGAATATGCACCAAAAGAATAAGAATAAGAATAAGAATTTCAAGTATAAACACAGAGATATCAATGATCAGTTGCAGTAACCATGAAAGAACTTACTGATTTAAAGTAAGTTAGGATTGAAGATTCATGCTAATTATTAGCTAAGATAACTAGGAAAAATACTGAGTTAAATCTTAAAGATTAATTACATACATAAGGATGGAATACTTTTTAACACTCATTGCTTTGCCACTTGTAGGAAGTATAATATATTATGCAGCAAATATTTTGCTTAGAACAGGAAAAAAAAGAAAATCCATTGAAGGACACTGCACAAATTTTGTATTATATTAAGTAGTCTTTGATGTTGAAGGAGTATGACTTTCATGATCCTGCCAACATCTCTCAATTAGAAATAGAAAAGTATGGAGATCATAAGTTCACCATGAAATGCCAACAAGCTAATGCAAGATAAATATTCACAGGGCTAAATCAACCATGATAGGAAAATAATAATAATTAGAGAATTTCCATGATTACCTGATATAGATTCTCTAAGTCACAAGAGTTAGGTTGCTTCAAAAATATGGCACAAATGGCAGACATTAATTTTGCCCATGTATCCTCCTCAAAATTTGTGAGCAATGTTGGTTTAGCTACAAAAGAAATACAGAAAAAGAAAGAAAAAGAAATATAGAAGCCAATTCATAAGCTAAAAGTTAGATATTATTATTTATATAAACTTGCATGTAAACAGATTTTTTTTAAAAAAAAGAAGGAACATAGAAACATATGATAAATAAGGAAAACAAACTCCCAGTACAAGCATGTTTAACAGGCACATTCAACATAATCATGAGACAAACACGAGGCGCTTAAAGTTTTAGACAAAAAATTTAAAGGGAAGTGATCAAACGATCTCTCAAAAATAAATAACATCTGATATAATCAACATATCAAAAAAAGACAGACAATGGATATCATCAACATCCGATAGCTCGAACCAGCTCTCATAACACAGATTTCCACAACCATAAGGTTCACAGGACTCACTCAACGGAATCTCTAACTCACTATTTATTTCTAAACGAGTAACGAATCTTTGGCACTCTAAACTCCATAAGCTAGAACAAAGATAAAGGAAGATAAACACCATGCAAAAAATAAACTAAGAACAAAACAAATGAAGAATCTCATGAAGCAATTTGGGGACAAATTACAAATCAGTAAAAAATTTGAAGTGTAAAAACATAAGATAAGCAACAAAGAATTTCACACGTGGAAAAGAAGGGTTATTGGTGCATCGGAAAGGAAAAAAAAACAAGAAAAACCGTGAGAAAGAGGGAAGGGTTAATGGCAGAGTTGAATCCGAAGGGTCCATTGTGGAGCATTTTGGCAGGCTGGGGAAGGGTAGCTTTCTTGCTGGAGATATTGGCGGCACCGGCATTAAGAGATGAATCCTGTTAATTAAATTATGTTTTTCCTTAGCGTCCGAAATAATATTAAGACTTCTGACTCATATAATAAAAAAATTAACAATAAAGTTAATATCACCGTTGGCTTGCTCCAAACAATTAATAATAGAATTTAAAAACAAAAACAAATATGCTTAAACGTCAACTTATTTAATGTATATAATATAAAATATTTAAAAAATGAAAAAAAAAATACGATTTAAGTGCCAGCTTGTCCACAAATAATAAAAAAATATTTTAAACAACTAAAAATTATAATTTAGTGTCCGCTTATCTGACCCGTATAATAAAAGATATTTTTAAAAAATAAAAAAATATGATCAACTAGTCTAAAGCAAATGAAAATATTTCATAAAATAAACAATAAATAAATTAAAATCATTTTAATGTGTACCAGGAGTTAGTCAAACCGACTCTAACTGTGTCTGTTACTAGATCGACGTTAATTTCTGACAGTTAATTGCTATTATTATTGTAATATTTATAATAATTTTATCCAACTCAAATAAATAAAAGATATATGTAGCCATACCAACAAGCAAAAAAAACTTTTACGTGCTCTTACTTTTAGGACCGTTCAATTATTTCAATTGTCTCCACCTATAGAGTAGGCAATGTGTGTTGGTTGGATGAGACTACTATAAACAATCCTTCAAATATTTAATATTATAAAATATTTAAAACCTAAACTCAAGATCATTCATTAATCTTGAATGACTCGTATTAGTTGTTCCATGTGCTTGGTAGTTTAATTATCAAAGTTATAATTTAATAATATTTTTATTTTAACTCAATTTTTTTTAGTATTTTGTATATAATAAACTCAAGCTCTCAAATTTATCGAGAATTACTCCCTTAGAACTTGAATATGAGTAAAAAACAATGTATGATAGTCTAAACATAAAAAAAAAAATAGTACTTCCATCCTCTTAAATGAAATCATCCTTAAAATATTTTTTATTTAATTTAAAATTTGTTTTTAATAGCCCATTTAATTCTCATGATATCAATCACATGATCTTTAAAATAGAGGAAAAAAAATTATTTAAAACAAGTTATCATAAAATTTGAGTTTTCTTGTGTGAAAGATAATTTAGAAGATTATTTTTAAATAAAATTGCAAAAATTAAATAAAGTCAACTATTATCACTAATCAACATGATTTTTTTAACTTATATTTAAGTCAAAAAAGTAGAAGATAATGTAAAAAAAAAAAAAACTACTTTACTTACCATGAGATTTCAGAACTTGTTCCAACTACTCCTAATCTCAATATTATTGTAAACAAATATCTATTGAATTTAGAACTCTAGGACCTTAGCAATCATAATCTCTCAACCTTTGTCTGCCATTAGTTTTAGTCTTCTTCATTGAATATCATCATTAAGCGATAATATGACAACCATATGACTTGTCATTAGACTACTAGTATAATGTAATAATAGTCACACAAAAAATAGATGTTTTTTTTATAATAATTCTAAGGTGTTACAAACATTCTAATAGTGTAAAGCTATTAGAAAAAATGTTTGAAATTTTGCAAAAAGACAAACAAAGAAAAAATGCAATAAGAAAAATCAATAAACCACAAAAAAGGATTTACACAAATCAATAACCCACAAAACCATGATCCAAAATACATAATCAACAAAAAAAAAAAGTAAAATCACAAACCATTAAGTCCATCAATCAAAACTCCAAGCACCAAAACAACACCATAATGATCCTATGTCCATCATTGAAACTCACATCATTTTTACTATTTCCTTCTCTCTCCCACTTTCTCTTATTTGTTATCTTCCATCCTCCTCTATTTGCTCTTTTTTCTCCTTTTGATTAAGACTTTTAAATCACTTGTTATAGTAGTTTTACATCTTCAAATTGGTAAAAAAAACTATTAAAAAACTAAAATTAATCAAAAATTTGTTGAAAGGCTAAAAGTGATTTTCATAAATAGACGAAGGACTAAAAACTAATTTACCTAAAAATTTGACATGTGGTCATCATATCATCATTTAATGATAATACTTAACAATAAAAACTATAAACACAAATAGATAATAGTATAAGGGTTAAGATTGGCCAATTTTTTGTTTAGGGAGTACAAACAAAAATCATCAAAATATTGAGACTTTCAATAGTCTTTATAACGTAGGTTGAATTTACACATTCGATTGATATTATTTCAATGTTTTGTTTGTAAATTAATATTTGTCAAAATTAACCAAGTAAGAATTGTCATATGATATTATCTACTAAAATCAAATTCAACATACTATACACCAATTAAAGTCATGGGTTTGTTTGAATTGAGATTTTAACTTATTTCTTATCTTCAAGTTAAAAAATACAAATTTTCTAATTCAATAAAAAAAATTTAAAGTTGATTTTGATTTTAAGTCTCACAATATTGTCTTTTGTATGTCTTGAATTAGTTAAAAAATGATTTAAACATGTGCCTAAAATTGAAAATAATCATTGTTTTGAAAGGAAAATATCAAATCATATTTGAGATGGTGGTGATCTTGGTGGAGACGATAATCATTATGATGGTTAACATGGTGACAAGTTAACAATAATCTTAAAAAAAGTGATGTAATAATTAAAATATTTTAAAATATGATGATTGGAATTTTTATATATTTAATATTTATTTTATAAAACTTTTAAATATTTGATAGTTATATGAGATTTTAATTTAATCTCAACAGTATATTATTTTTAATATTGATTTGATTATTTTTATTAGTTATTTTCATGTAAATAAATGTTCTCAATAGAATCATTTTTCTTTTTCTTTGTCTCTTTATGTATATATATAATAATTTATTTTGTAATTTCTATTTAATTAAATTTAAAATTATAATTTCTATATTTGGAACATGAAATTATAATTATAAATTGAATTCCAATTCTGATGAAAGTGGTGATAACACAACTATAAAAGTAGTATTTAATTAATTTTATTAATGTAGCATTTACATCGATATACTGATACATTAAATATAATATATGTATTGATTTTAATAAATATAATGATAATATATTTCTATTAAATTTATAACTTTTTAATTGAATTTATCTATATTAATAAAACATAATTAAATGAAAGTAATTATAACAAAACTTAATGTGTACTTATATATATTAAAAATTATTTTCTTATTAATTTTTAAAAATTAATTTATAAAATATATTTTAAATTAAACAGAAAATTTTAAATATATGTTAAAATAATATATATATATATATATAATTTATTAAATAAATTGTACTTGCAATTTTTATAATATTTTGCAAATTGATTTTGATATCTTTCAATTAATGGTACAGTTATTAACGTCATTAAAAAATGAAATAAAAATAAAGTCAACTAAGATAGAAGCATCAAATGCAATTTGCATAAAACGCATAGAATAGTAGTGTAATTTATAATAAAATTAAAGATATTAAAGGTAGCGAAACTAAACAAGACTCGTATATTAATTCGTAGAAGCATTCAAAGACAAATGTTCAATTTGCTGAACATAATGACGCCTATTACTAGAGTCCCACAAGAAAAGTAATGTAGACTAAAATCCACAACATGACTTTTATACTTTTCAATAATACATAAATGGATAAGTCAGGTGTTGGATTCACGTTCAACGTGAGTTTAATTGAACCAAATTACTCATATTCAAACACACCACTAATGGCTCCAATAAGTTAAAAATTAAATTAATTTTTTTAAGGGCAAAGATTAAAATAAATAAAACTTGCTACTCTGACAAAAAAAAATTACAACAAATCATTATTTTTGTCTTATTTTGTTACAATTTTTTCATGCCGTTAAGTAATTTTCATAAAAAAATAATGCAGAACGAAAATCAAGATGTTGGGATCTCCTTCATTCAATTCCAATAAGGTTTTTGGGGTATGAAATTTAGTTTTTTTTTTTTTAAAAAAAAGAATTAAGTTACTCCAAAAAGAAAAAATATTAGACGCATGCTCGCAAACGCACTTGAACACAGTCGATACTTAATCAATTTGTTATCTATGAAATTATTACACTTTTCTCCCAACTTGTAGAGGATTTGATATGTCATCTTCATGTATATATTAGCTTGAATTTTCTTTGTAAACACACAAATTTTATTTTACAACTTACTCTATTTAATGATATATAACTTTCAACGTAACAATTGAATTAATGAAATTTATTTTCCATACAATTTATTATGTAAAATAAATTATTTCATTTTTTAGTGAAAAATAAATCGTATGTGTGAGAGAGACATAAAGGAGCTACAACCTTGCATTTATTTTGGTACAGAAACTCAATTAATTTGTTACTAAAACTCCAATTATATATGTAGAGGTTTCCTAAGTAAGGCCATAATACCGATGAATCACTTTGGCAAATATTGAACAAAACTATTAAATGGGGAGGACCTCTCAAGAACTGTGCGTTTTACACCTTGGTAAATATTGAAGGAAGCCACTTCCAAATCTATCCAAAACTTCACAATGAAAAATTCTGAATTAGAATGTTCTTTTTGTAGTAGTGTTTTCTAAACGCATATATTATTTATAAAATATTATTAACAACTTTAATAATTATTTCTTCACTATAAAGAATTTTTTAAAATTAAAATTAATAAGATTTTATTTAAAATAGTCAACAATTATCTGCATAAAGATTAAATAGATTAAATTTTTATTAATTAAAAATAAATACTAAATGAAAGTAATTATGATAATTAATAAATAATTTTACATTCCAAAAAAATTGAGTTCTAAAAGATAAACTTAAAATAAAATTATAAACACCAGCCATAATTGTCTTTTAGTTAGTACTAGTGGGAAAAATGGTATCATTCAATCCTATATTCTTTTGAGTGAATTAAGGGTATTTCTTAACCGAGACAAGAATTAATCTTTTAAGATTTCATTTTATTCACTAAAAACTATGGGACAACACATTACAAAATATTTTGTTATCTGTTTAATTTTACAAATGATCACAGGACTGAACAACAAAAATATTTAACAAAAAAGGGCAAAAAGTCAAAAATATCCTTATTGTAATTGCTTTCTCTTTTTTCATGTTGCCACTTCTCCCAAACTTGAACCGCTTTTTGGCACGTTACCATGAGAAATAAGCCGTAAATTTGGAGTTGCCCCATACCTCTCAAACTGGAAAGGAAAATAGTCTCTCTCCAAATAAAAAATCTAAAAACAAAAAACTTGAAATATAAAATTAAACAAAAAATTCTAAAAAATACTTTTTATTTTTAAATTTGAATTTGATCTTTTTATTGCAATTTCAAATTAGTAATACAATCTAAAAGAAGTGTGATAATCAAACTCAGATTGAACTAAGCAAAAGAAAACCTTAGGAATATATGAGTCAATTTTTTTGGAGAAATAAAATATTTATTAATTTTTGTATTTTTGATAAAATTAATATTTATTTTTATACTTTAATTTTGATCAATTTAGGTTTTAAACTTTATAAAAGTACTGGTTTTCATTCCTCTTCAAATATAAGTTTTATCCTGAGAAGAGACGAAAACTATTGCTTTTGTCAATTTTAGAAATCAATTTTATCAAAGTTAATTTAAAAACTAAAATCAAGTTTTAACAAAACTACATAAACTAAAAATATATTTTATTTTATTTATTTTTTTACCTAACTCACTTGTAACCCATGATAAGATTGGTTTGATCCCTAGTTGTAACTGTTGTTGACAGGTTTATATATGTGAACTTTCGTTTTTTGTGAAAAAAGGAAAACATGAATAAGAATATGTATTTATTATATTTTTGCTTCTATTTTTGTGATTGGATGTTTTGTGAATGAATTTCAAATTTACAAAGAACTTGGGTAAAAGGATCTTTCATTTTATTTTATTTTATTTTTGGCTAAATGGCTTAGTGTTACAACGAGGACACACTTCCTCTTAGAGTTTTTAGTGGTTTTAAATCCTAGAATAATGCTACTAAATCTCATCTATAATTTGTTAAGCCATTTTAAAAAGTTTTGAATTATGTGATATTTGAATATTATATTTCAGAAAAGTAATCTTATATATTGGGATAAACATAAAGTAAATTCTCTACTAGTTGATTCAAAATTCTTAGATTGGATAATTGGGGTTATTTTCTTGTATATTGAAGCTTGTTAAATGGAATTAATATTAGAAGGTTGACTACTTGACATTTAATAATCGATGTTACGAGTAGTTTGGTAAGGTACTTGAAAAAGTTATTAATTTTTTTATTAACTTATAAATTAGTTTCATTTTATGTACAAACTTATTTTATTAGTTTATAGTTTATTTTCATAATATATTTAGTAAAACTAGCTTATAAACTAATTGAAAAACTTAAAGCTTATAAGGTAATTAATTAAATTGAAAGTGTTTACTTAAATTAGTTAATAAATTAATTGATATATGTAAAATTATATAAAATAACATAATTAATTATTGGATATAAAAATCTCAAGTAAATTAATAAGGATAAAAATGAAAAAAGAAAAAAATTAATAATTTATAAGTTAACTTAATTTTATAAGATAATTGAAGTAACTTATGAAATAAACTATAAACTATTAAAATAAGTTTATGCATTAAACAAAACTTATTTGTTCAAACTAAATTATAAATTAGTCAAAGAAACTTACAAGTTTTTTAAGTGTCTTGCCAAACATATTCCTCAAACATTTTATAAAAATAAGGTAACTTATAAGCTATTAGTTTTCTTTTTCATTTTTATCTTCATTAATTTATTTAAATTTTTCTTTTACCTTTTTTAATCAAATAATTAATTATATCCTTTTATGTCATTTAACATCTTTAGTTAATTTATCCTTTAATATTATCAAACATTTTCAATTAAATTAACTAATTTATAAACTTCTAGCCTTCTAGGTAGCTTATAAGTTTCAACCAATTTATTAGTTTCAGTTAGCTTATAAGTTAGATTTATCAAACATAGAGCAAGAAAAAAACAAGTGGGCATGGCAATAGGACAGGACAAGGATAGACATATCGTTCTTGCCTCTATCTTTACTCTTCAACCTTGTACTTGTACTCATCTCTTATCTATGACAATAATGTATTTTTTTTACCTATCTTTATCTTCTTCAAGGTTGGGTATAATATATATATATATATATATATATATATATATATATTATGATAATTTTAAATCTAAAACTAATTTTAGATAACATTAAATTGAATACGTCATAAAAATATAATTATTCACACCATAAACTTAGCTCATTACAATAAAAAAGATTAAATAAATAAAAATAATATAATAATTAATTTTTCGAAGAAAAAAAAGCACAAGTACAAGTATATGATAGATAATTACATGTTTATTCTCGTCCACATCCCCATTTTAAAAAATTAGGTAATACTCATACTTATATCTATACTCGGTCAAAGTTGATATTTTGCATCAAAACTAGGGTAGGTTCAAACAAGTACCTGTGGGTATGAGAATTTTTCTCATCCCTAGAAAAGGTTAGTTTCCTAAAAAAAGTAAAATTCTTATTGTTAGGATGTTGTTTTATTGTTTTGAACTTTGTATTACATAATATGTTCTTGCATTCCTTTTATTTTTTGTAAAATGCTAAAGAATGTTCTAAATGCTTATTGGGATTCAAAGATATTTTTTTTATAAAGATAATGTGATTATAAGAATAAGATTGCTAGGATTAGTTTAAAAAAAGAAATCAAACTAAAAGTGCACTATAAGAAAATAACAAAGTGTTGCAACATTAACATAAACGTTAACATTGTTGTTAATTTCATGGTGAAGTTGTGGACGCTAAGTTGTCTTAAAGTTGTAATCTTTTCTCAACATTAAAGTCTACTTGCTTGAAAAACTTGAGCTTGTATTATTCACTAAAGCTAAATTTGGACCTCTAGAACCAAAATGATGAGTTTAAGCACACAAAGAATAAAGTCTATTTGGCTTCAAACTTTCTTTTGGTTTGTCCTTTTGTTCTATATGTGTTGCTCCTTATTTATTTTCTTTATAGTGCAACTTACATTGGCTTTAGTATGTTGTCACTCCCTGTTCAATACATTGATCCTTCTAAGACACATATGAAATAGTATCCATCAAATATTGGCAATTGTTGTATCATTTTTTAGTACCTACCCAACAAACAACTTTTTCCTTTTACATTGTCCATTTAAATGTATAAGGTTAGAGTCATGTCAAATTTGTTTGAGGATTTAGGAATTTTGTTACTTTTATTTATGATTTTTCCAATGGTACTTGGATTTCTTAATGGAAGGGCATTCTAAGTTATTTACTATATTTTAAATTGTGTTGAAATACAAACTCAATTTGGGCATTCTATTTACACATTGCATAATGATAATATAAAAGAATACTTTTCTAATCCATTTCATAAATTGATGGCATCTTGTGGCATGATTCATCAGTTAACTTGTCCCCATGTCCCAATGGTATTGTAAAAAGAAAACATAATTATATTATTAAAATTGCACTCACCCTTTTGATATATGGTGATTTTCCTCTAAATTTTTTTAGTGATGTTGTGCTTACTACTTGTTATTTAATTAAAGAAATTTAATCCTTTTTCTAAAGACCAACAAAATACCTTTTCTCTATTGTTCCCTAATGAACTTCTTTTAAAACTCATATTCATGTCTTTAGCTTTAGGTGTTTTATTCATTATCTTACTCCAAGTTTGATAAGTTAAAGAATCATGTTATAAGGTGCATCTTTCTTGATTATTCTCGAATGAAAAAAAAATATACATGTGTTATTCCTTTCAACTATTGTTTCTATCAATTAGTTGACATCATCTTCTTTGAAGATATTTCATTCTTTACTTCACTAATAATATAAGAATATGTGTCTCAAAGTATTACTACTTCCTCCTTTTGCACCTCTTTTCATGTCTTATCAATGTTGTCCTCATCCAACACTAGTAAAGGAAATTGCCATCTCCTAAACAAGTGTTTCATCTCATGCTTCAATCTCTCAGCTTGCTTTAGTCCCACCTAAACCACTTGTGGACTTGTCCATTACTCTTTCTAAAAATATTCATTTTACAAGAAATAGTTAATTCATTTGCAATTTCATCAATATCTAATTCATCAAGACTAGAGTTAGGTAAACAGGCCCATGGGCTGGCCCACGTAGCCCGCAACTTGCATGGGTATGGGCTCTAAAATTTAAAGCTCATATAAAATGCGACCTATTTTACTTGCCTCGTTTAACCTGTGAGCTAAACAGGCTTACCTGCGAACTTACTCACTAGCTTTTTAATAAAAGATAAATAAGGTTAAGGAGAAGAAAAAATCATAAGGGCAATCATATGAAAACAACAATAGTGACAAGCCACGACTTTCTTCCTCCTTCACAGTGGCAAGTAGCAACCTTCCTTCTTCACAACAACGGCTACTCTTTTTCTCTTTTGAATAAAGGTATGTTTCATTTCCTTATGGTTTCCCCAATCAAAAATGTTGCATCCTCAGCCCTTTTCATGTCATGTTATTCTGATTCTCTTTGGTTTTCATTTCTTCTCATCGTTTTTTTCTCATTTGTGTTTCACCTCTTGCAAAGCCAAAACAAAGTTGTTGATTATGGAAAAACGTTAAAAAAATACTACAAATCTTTGATTCTTTCCATAAGGTTTGAACAAATTGATTATATCTCCCGTTACTGTAAAATACTCCTATATACTGAAATGGAATATTGTTGCTTTTGGTGTTATTAATATTTGTTGTTAATGTTAACAAATCCAATGTATGGGTATATATTTTATTCGTGAGAGTAAGAAGAAATATTTACTAGTAGAAAAAGGCTGGTAGTGAACAAATTCTAGTGACAATTTTTATCGAATCTAATTTATGGATATAGATTTTATCTGTGTGGGTTAGGAGACACATACGCATTGATGTTTTGATGTTTTGTAATTTTAAATTCGTATTCATATATTTAAATTTAGATTTGATAGACTTTTGAATTTAAATACTTTATATGGTTAATTGTATTACTTACATTTTTATTTAATTATGTTGTGAATGTAACAAGACAAATAAGAATTTATTTTGATTAAAAAATATTTTTTATTTAGTTTAAATTTTAATATTGAAAAAAAAACTTACCTAAGGTCACGGGCTATGTGGAGCCGGTGTAGGTAGGTAAAAATGAGACTCATTTAAATTGTTGGCTAAATTAGCGAACCTAAATTGGTGCGAGCCTAAACGAGTGCGAGCCTAAATGGGCAAGCTACTAGTTTACCCAACTCTAATCAAGACCAATTAAAATAGTTAAATAAGTTAGTATTAAGCTTAAATATCATTTTGGTCCCTAAAAAATATCATTTTTGTTTTGGTCCTTGAGAATTTTTTTTATTTTGATCCTTTAAATATTATTTTTTTTATTTTAGTTCCTGCTGGCAAATAATTACATTAAATGATGTCAAATAGCGATTTTGATAATCTAAAAACTTATTACATCATAAAGAAGTCTAATAAGATAATCACGTGTAATTTTTCAATAAATAGTATTTTTAAATTTTTTATATATTTAAAATAGTTAAAAATATTAAATTGATTAATAAGATATTTAAAAATACAGTTTAATAAAAAAAATTATACATGATAATCCTATCAGACTTTGATGATGTGGTACATCAATGAATTGGTAAAATCGTTGTCACAATATCATTTAAAAAATAATAGAAATTAAAAACAAAAGATTACTTGACAATAAAGATAAAAATAAAATTAAAGGACCAAAACCAAAAATATATTAATTTTTAGAGACTAAATTGATATTTAAGTCTTTAATTAATAATATCATAAATTTAAATTTTATTTCAAAATACATATAAAATTAAATAATTATATTTGATAACATTATTCGTAGTTCTAAAGATAATATTTTCAAACATCGAATATAACTTATATTGTTAATAGCACAATAATGTAATTATTTTCAAATGAAAAATGAGTGAATGTCTTGTTAATAAGATTTACAATAAATTAAGGATAGCAATTAATACATTTGAAAGTGATAATATATTTCTTATAATTATAAGTAATAAAATACTCTCATTTATTTCTTAATAAATAGTTTCTTATATAAAAAATAGATTTAGATAAAAAAATAATTAAAACTTTTATTATAGAAATTTAAGAATAATAAAAATATAATATCTTACTTATTATAGAAAATACAAGTGAATCTACCCACTAATTCATGCAATAGTCTTAAATTGAATATGACCAACAAATATATCACTCTATTATAGTGTTAAATACAAATTCAAATTTTGTTAAGAAATAATACAAATTCCATAATAAAAAAATCTAATTTATTACTTGACAATATCGTATATTTGCAATTTTTCTCTATTACTAACCTTTTTTCATGCAATCTATCACTAGCTTTTTGTACGAGAACATAAAATTATTAATATCTCATTTTGAGAGTGATAACTTAAAAATATATAATAGGTGTTGATTGGATTAATTATCGGCACACATAATTGATTTTTAACATGTAAAGAGATGTATTAAATTTTCCTAATTATCTACTGTAGATTTATTAATATCATTATTGATTACGCTTATTCTTTTGAAATGTGACACTTTAATCATGTTCAATAGCTGCTTTCTATTGATAGTCTTTCTCATTCTACAAATATCGTATAACTCGATCGAAGGACGTCTTTCAATTATTTTATGCGTTTTTTTATCTGTTGAGCTTTTTAGTTTCTGTTACGCATGTTCAATTCTTTATGTCCATTCAAACCGTGCAGCAGCCACTGCCATCATTCAGAAAACCCAATTGCATTTTTAATGGCTGCACTGAGAAACTAGTTGATTAGTAATGACAATGTTTTATTATTTATTTATTTTGCGGGGTACATGATATGTAATATCATTTATCGTTTATATGTAACATTACAGTACATGCCATCAAGTTGAACATGTATTCAAGGAAAAATGTTTTTTTTTTTAAAAAAACAAAATACACTCTAGATTGATTCTTTTAATAACATGGACCCTTTTGCCAAGTAGTTGATAGGATAAAGCTTTAAATTGTGTTGAAATTATTAAACATACATTGTACATATTGATCATCTAGTTGGTGGCACTCTTCCATGTACATGCACTACAATGGCTTGACTATTCTAATAACACGTGTACTTTTTTTTTTTGTCAAGAATTCTATTTTTACAACTAGAAAAAAAATCGAAAATAAAAGAGAGAGAAAAGTGTAAAATAAAATAAATATTATGATAAAGATAAAACAAAAAGCTGAATTATAAAAAAAAAGTTACAAAAAGTATTTGTAATAAGAATAATATAATTCTTTTTCAGCATTGATAAGTTGTATCTTTTTTTTTTCGTTTTCTTCAATTGACATTATTTTGTCGTTTCAGTTAATTGAGATGAGACAAAAAGTTTAAAAAAGAAATTTTTAGGAAAATAAAATAAGCCTCGTTAAGACTTATTTTTAACAAGGAGGAATTGTGCCAATAATATGTCAAACGCTATTTTTTTACATATTTAATAATTGAGATTACAACATAGACAATTTATAGTATTCGATATTACATGTATTTAACTCAAATGATATATTACATTAATAAATGTATCTAAATAATTATACAAGTTAAAATTATAAAAAAAATACTTATATTATCAATGATTTTATATTGATATGATCAGAACAAATAAAAAAAGTAAAATCACTCATTTACATTAGAAATGACTTTGACATTAATTAAATCCAATGTTTTTTAAATATATACTAAAAAAATGTGATTTATGACGGTCAAATTTGTATTTTGTGACAATTAAAATTATCACAAATGACGATTTTAACAGTTAAAAAAATTGTGAATACTATAAACAAGTTTTCTAATTTTTCTTTCTCTCACATATACTCAAAACACACAATCAATGAATGAATATTCGATTCCAAAAAGAGAAATAAAGAAATAAAGAAAAGAATAGCTGGAATATCAATTAATCAAAATCTGTTACAGATTTGAATAACAAGTAATAATATAACAATTAAGTAAAGCCAAAGTGAGACAACTCACTATTTTTTAGTCAACCAAGAAATGGATTATAGTATTGCATTGTGTTAAAATTATAAAAGGTTTAATCTTTAATAATATGGATTATTTTAATAGTAGCCCATGTAGAAGGATTATAACTCATAACCTTGAATTTGAAAAATAAACTTTTATTTGTCATATTCAAGGGTTATGAGTTAAAGTTTATAGTATTATTTTAAAATTCAGAATTAAAATAAATCAGTGTACATTATATCATAAAGGCATCCCTATATTAAAATTTATAATATTATTTTAAAATTAGATAAAGGTCCATTTGAATGTGACAATAGAATACCAAATCAAAAATAAGTTATAGATTGTCAAACAGAGTTTAGAAGTTCATAATAAATAATATATGTATTGAAATTTCTATGTGGTTTCAACATAATGTTTGTAGTTGAAACAAGTTAAAGACTCCATATTTCAGAGTAAGATAAAATACATAACACATTAGAAACAATTTACCTTTTTAACTTTTCAAGGTTAGCTTTATGTTTGATAAATCATGAGTGACCATAACTGAAAGAGAATTGAAGAAACATTGAGCACAAATCCATTGCAAGATTGGAGGTGGTTCAAAACAAAAATCTAAAAGATGACAAACAAAACCTTAGCAAATTGTGATAGATGAACCCGAAGATGAAGGTTCTGTGCAAAAAACTTGACACATGAACCCTAAGTTGAAGATTCTCTATGAGACAAATCTCGATTACCTCTAATTGAAGAACCCTAAGTTGATGCAATAGAGGTGACAAAGTGAGAGAGGGAGTTGGATCTCAATTCACTCACAGTGGAGTATCAAGAATTCGAGCTTTGGGAAGTGAGAGGTTGTTAACAACAAAAGAATTAGAATAATTGAAGATGATCTACATGGGAATGAGAAAGAAGAATGAAGAATTTCAAAGTCTTACACGAGAAAGAGAAAGGATTTCGAAGTCACAAATCACTTCGAAAAAAGGTGACCATTGATAAAAAAAAATTTATTTTAATGTACATAATAAATTACAAATTACAAAATTATTAAAACTAAAACTTATTGATTGCAGTGATTATAAACAGTTAAAAGAAGATCTAATTGTGGCAATAAAAGAAACTTCTATAAATTATATTTTTGTTGCACCCACAAAAAGATTGCCACTGATAATTTTTTTTTTTGTGGTGAAAATAGTTGAACACAAGGAATATTTCAAATATAATATATATAATAACTGTAAAAAAAACAGTAAAAATATAAATTATTTTTTTTGGTAGTTATAATAAATTAATTAAGATAATAATGTATATAATATAAATTTCTTGATATTGTAAAACTTTATGAAGTTTATATAAAGCGTAGACGGAATTCTAGACAAATCATATTATTAGTCACAAATGCAATAATAATTTTGAGAGTTTTAATCCAAAATTTTCTTGATTAAGTGAGATAAACAAAAAACTTCTTTTTTTTGTATTTATTACTGTTAAAATTAATTAGCTAAATAATATTAGCTTTCTATAGTTAATTAGTTATAAATACATCTCTGTTATATATATATATATATCTGTGTGTGTGTATATATATATATAGATACATCTATATATTTATGTTACTGAAAGTAAAAAATGTAATATACTTATATTTATTACAAAATTTAATAAATATATGAACACTAAGATAAGAACACCTTAACGAGTACAGTTTTTTTTTTTTTATTTCCTTTTCTTTTACAAAGGTCAACTACATGGCTAAAAATCAAAGATGCAACGGTGTTTCAAGCAGGATTATTTTTAAGGCTAGTTATATTCGTACAATTTTTAATAGCAAAACCAAATACATGTAATATTTTTCTATGCGAGAGTTCTTTCAAATCTAGATTAGAAGAGAAAAATGACAAGACCAAGACTTTTCATGGTGGACAGATAGTAGAAGATAAGATTAATTATTAGGTGGGTAGACATAGACATCAAGATATATTTATTTATATTATAATTGAAATTTCTTGTAAGACATGGTCAAGGAGCTGTATGTCCACTGTGTGTATAAGTGGACTGTAAGAATGAAGGATGATCATCAATTCTGTGCCTGTTAGAGGGATAATCCTTTACTGAATTGTTTTGTGGTGTATTACATTTTGCACCATGCCTTCTCTCTTTGCCAGAAACCAGAGGTTCTCATTAGCTGCAATCCTACTTCTATTGGAATTATTGACAGTAAACCTTCTCACGGCAGGTCAGTATCTCTCTTTGATGCATGTGTGTCCATTCCATTTATTAGTAGACGTTCATGAATTACTTTTTTCTTTTCTTTTCAAATGATCACTTTTCTTTAAGATTCAAGAAAACAAAAATAAATTGTTAATTATTTCTTTAAAATAAGGTTAATCATATTTATTCAATGTTATCTAGCCATTTCCCGAAAGAATTTGTGATGCATATATTGCTTAATGTGCCTTAATTATAGTATATGTTTGCCTTAGTTTAATTTCAAAAGATCCGATTTTGTTTTGGCTAGAAGATGCTCAAATTGGTGTTTGTTATGGCATGATGGGCAATAATCTCCCACCGGAAAACGAAGTGGTAGATCTTTACAGATCAAATAACATAAGAAGAATGAGACTCTATGATCCTAATCAAGCTGCTCTACGAGCACTTAGAAATTCAGGCATTGAAATAATTGTTGGGGTGCCCAACAACGAACTTCAAGGCATTGCAACCAATGCTGAAAATGCTCGCCAATGGGTGCAAACAAATGTGTTGAACTTCTGGCCTAGTGTCAAAATCAAGTACATAGCAGTTGGCAATGAAGTGAGTCCTGTTGGAGGCTCCTCTTGGCAAGCCCAATATGTTCTACCAGCTGTTCAAAATGTATACCAAGCAATAAGGGCTCAAGGCCTTCATGATCAAATCAAGGTTTCAACATCTATTGACATGACCCTAATAGGAAACTCCTTCCCCCCATCACAAGGATCTTTTAGGGGTGATGTGAGGTCATACTTAGACCCCATAATTGGATACTTGGTATATGCAAATGCACCTTTACTAGTCAATGTGTACCCTTATTTTGGTTACACTGGTAACCCCCGCGACATATCACTTCCTTATGCACTTTTCACCGCACCAAATGTTGTGGTATGGGATGGTCAATATGGGTACCAAAATTTGTTTGATGCTATGTTGGATGCAGTACATGCAGCCATTGATAACACTAGGATTGGTTATGTGGAGATTGTCGTATCCGAGAGTGGGTGGCCATCGGATGGAGGATTTGGGGCCACTTATGACAACGCACGTGTGTACTTGGATAATTTGGTTCGTCGTGCTAGTAGAGGAAGTCCAAGAAGACCTTCGAAGCCCACAGAGACTTATATATTTGGAATGTTTGATGAGAATAAAAAAAGTCCAGACATTGAGAAACACTTTGGACTCTTCAGTCCCAATAAACAAAAAAAGTATCCATTTGGGTTTGGTGGAAAAAGTCACGACGGAGTTTTTATTGATGACTTCAATACAACAATTTCCCTTAAGAGTGACATGTAAGGTTGGAATACTACTAATTAAAGTTTATGTTATTCCACCCACAAAATAAGAGAAAATCTAATGTTTATCCTTCAGTTTGGGATGAAAAAACTGTTAGAAAGTTAATAAGATAAAACAATATAATACGTGGCACTTCCCAATTCTTATCTTAGTTATCTAAATTTCATTTTATTATTTATTTTTAATTATAATCTTGAATGTATATTAAATCATACGGATTATTTCTTTTGAGTTGATCATACAACTTTTAATTAATTACAATCGAAAAAGAATGAAATTACTAATAGAATATGACACAACAATTAAAAGTGTAAAAAACGTAGGTTAAGACTAACAGCATGAATAACGGCTCAATCATTGAGGAGGAGCAGAAGCTGGGGCAGGGTGGAAATCTCTTAGGGATGAAGAAGCTTTCGTTGAAGGACCATCACAACAAGGTTGATGGTCACGGACGCCGTATAAGGATACCAATATGCGCTACACTTGTGTTCCGTCTCACACAAGTTGGGCCACAAGTTCGATGGTTAAACATCGATAGCACCTTTGTCAAGCCAAGCTCTCCATCATTGCCGCCACCGACACCGTCTTGGCTAGCTTTTCCTCCGTCTCCCTCTTCGTCAGTGGCTGGTGATTTAGGTCTTGATTGGTTATAGCAAATCTCATTGTCTCGACGTGCAAGTTCCTGTGATTTACAACTTGCAAGTTGAGGTTTTGGTTTTAGTCCAATGCAAGGTTTGGTTGAGCAGGAGCCCACGATGGCCGTTGGAAGGAAGTGGGGGTAGTTTGGAAAAGAAAGAATAAAGGGGAGAAAAGACAGAAAAAAAAAAAAAAAACTATCAGCCATCGACTTAAAATTGAATATATTTAAGGATACAAGAATGGTTTCCCACGGTGGGAGACCTATAAGACTTTCCCACCATAACCTTCATCTTAAGTTTATCCCACACTTAAATAGTGTAAGTTTTGTTGACAATCTATCCAAAATTAAACTTTAATAAAAAGCTAAAACTTTTAAAGGAGCAGAACATTTCCATTTTCTAAAGCACCACACCATCCATAGTATCAAAAAAACCATTCACACTATGAACAATAAGGAAGTTATAAGTTGCACTAACAAAATACATATGAGATCCATATTCTTTCCAAATTTAGAAATCTTCCTCCTTTTTACAAGAAAAATAAAAATGGAAAAAATTCTGAATTCTATAAAAAGATCTTCCACTTATCAAACGATCGTAATGGTGTCTTCACAACCACCCTATAAAAATTTTCTTTAAATTCTAACTAGCTTCTTAATTATTATGTAATATTCTACTTTTAATATAATAAAATTATAAATTTATAAATTAGAAATTTATATTTTTCTCATTTAAATGTTCTAGTATAGTTCAAATAAAATTAGATTTTAAATTTTATAAGAAATATTATCTGAAAGATAACATGGAGAGAGAAATAATAATTAGTCTAGTAGAATGAAAAATAAGCTTAAATAAATAATATAAATAAATAGAAATAGTTTGATTTTAAATAGAAAATAAATTTAGATATTTTAGATAAAATAAAAATAAATGAAGAAAAAGAATAAAAAAATAGAGAATGAGAATCTAAGTTTTTAGAAGTCAAAAATATAATTTTATTAATTTAACATAAATAAATAAATATTTAGAGAAATAAAATAAATAAATTTTATCAAAATAAAGATTTGGCAAAAAGAAATTATAGGAATTGAAAAAGAAAAATATAAAACTTTATAAGATTTTAAGAGAAATCAGAAATAAAAAATAATAATTTTAAAATAATTAAAACTGAAAACAAAAGAAAAAGAAAATAAGAAAAGGAAAGGAAAATAAAAGGAGGCAAGGTTGGGTTCAAACCTAGGCCTTGTAGGAGAGTAATGGTGAAACAATAAGAAAAACGTGGTGGGACGGATTTGAAGGTGAGGCCTTGTAGGAGAGTAATGGTGAAGCAATAAGAAAAACATGGTGGGACAGATTTGAAGGCAAGGCCCTGTAGGAGAGTAATGGTGAAGCAATAAGAAAAACGTGGTGGGATGAATTTGAAAGCGCGACCCTGTAGGAGAGTAATGGTGAAGCAATAAGAAAAACGTGGTGGGATGGATTTGAAGGCGCGACTTGGAAGGCGATTAGGAAATTCAGACGCAGGGATTGTCATTTGACCGTTAAGTTCATCGCTGTTTATTTTTACAAATTAATTGTACTTAAGCTAATTGCAGAAACTCAGACCGCATTGAAGCAACTCGGTTCCTCGAGCTTCCTCCCTGCACTTGTCGCCCTACAAACCTATACCTCTGCCATCAACTTAGGAACCTTCGCCCATGTTGTCTGAATTAAATAAACTAAAAATAAGGCTAGAAACCACTATATAAATAGGAGCACCAGAGGAAGAAGAAGCAGAAAAATGAAGGAATTTGATCTTCAAATTCATACACGAATCCAACTCCTTTTCTTCCATTCAAATTTTAGACATGTTCGTTGTGATTCAGGCTTCATTTGGGTACAATTAATTGGGGGGAAAATCGAAAGAACCACGAATTAGGTTTGTCGTTGGAGCTTCGTAAGAGTTCCTAAAATTTATTGTCGGAAGAATGTTTTAAGGTAGGAGAAGTAATTTATTATTTGATTTTATTCTATATAAACATTCCTAATCATTTTCTGCATCTAACCGAATCATAAATTAGCCAAATTACAAATGAAATAAGCACAATTGAATTGGTCATTTCTCGCGACCACCATGGTTGTCGGACCTACGATTCTCCTTATTTTTTATTAAATTCTAAACTGAGGCAGGTTCTAAAAGTAATAATGAAAGTAACCAGCTAGTTTACAATAAGACTTAGCCAGGAATAAGGAAGAATTGAAGGAAGAATGAATTCAAAACTTTGCTTGAAAATAAAATTGTTGTTCTGGTATTCTAAGTAGAGGTAGAGCTTAGGAACAGAGGAAAGGAAAATAAGAAATTTGAGTGAGGGACAGACAGAGGGAAACTAAGAAAAAAGAAGAAGAAACAAAGAGCATGAAAGGAGAGTGTTTGAGAAAGAAGAAGGCAAAGAAGGAGTGAGTTTAGTAGAGTAAGAGGTGTAAACAATAAGTTAGGGGGGTGTGAATAGTAAATAGGAAGTGCAAATAGGAAAAAAAAACTTAAATTATTTAACTCAAAATAATCCTGGTTAGAATATTAAGTAGAATAATATAAATTCATAGAGGAAATGTAGGAAAAGAAAGAAAATAAGTAAGGAAATGACCATTTTATCTTTTCCCTTGTTTTAGAATTATTCTTTTGACTTATAAATGAATCTTTATTCTAAACATTTAATTAGTTAGTCAAATTTGAATGAAATAGAAAATAGGTAAAAAAAAAAAAGAAAAATGAAATAAGAGGAGAAAATAGAAAAGTAAATTATAGTGAAAAATCATTAAAAAAATGATTTTGTCCTTTTCCTATTTTCTAATCACCATTCTTGAAATATGAATAATTCCTCCATTGAATTGAAATATTCATTAAGTTAAATAAGATAGAATCAAATTTGATTATGAAAAAAAATAAAGTTGAACACAAACTTAAGGGTCTTAAAAAAACCATTATGCCATTTTTTTCCATTTTGATATGTATTATTTGATTGGTGTGATCTTTAATTATAATTTTAATCTCCCTATATTGTATGATTGTTTGAATTGATAGTAACGGTGAAGTTTATTACATCTACTAATAATAGAGTAATCCATAAGTGATGACTACTGTCTCTATGAAACAGTAAATTACAGAAATAATCTTAAGATAGAAGATAAATTGAAAAATCCTCAAACAATGAGTGAATAACATATGTATAAGAGTTGCAAAAAAAGAATGAAAGAAATATGTTACACTATGATATCATGAAATTAAACATCAGTACCAAAAGAATGTTGATAAACGAAGAAAGGAATGTAGAATGGGTCAGAATCCCTAACAAGTGAGAAATAAGACTGAAGATTACAAGAGTTGACGAAAGAAGGTACTTGAGGAATGTACGTAGACTCTAATGAGTCCTTGTGAGTAAATAAGGTGTCAAGTTGTGAACCGTTCAAAGAGAAGAAAGTGTCACAAAACCGGCTTAGCGTCTCCGACAAAGCAGAGCATTGCCAAGATTCAGTTGAAAGTATCCTAAACTCAATAGTAGGTAGGATATATACTTCCAATTGTTAACTCAAAATGAAAACTTGGATTATTTTTGAAATACTTGTGTAAGTCCTCCTGAAGTTAGTAATGATGGAGGCTGCAAAGGGCCTCTAAATCGAATAAAAATCCCTAATTAGACACATTACGGTGAGATGAAAGTCTACAATAGATAGAGATAATTTATATGTGTGTATGGTTGTTTGAGGATAGATGACTCACTCCTATAATCCCCACATTTCATATACAGATGGTGGACAAGTTTCAACCCCTTTTTCATTGACAACAATACCTCTAGAGGGACAATGGACACATGATAGGACTAGTGGAGATGATACATTGATTGGCTATGTCAGATTCGCCTTTAAACCTCCAAATGTCATAGTCCTATGGCAGTTTCGTCGCATAGACATCTTAGTAATCTTATCCCAGACCCCATCACCTAGACTCATAGGTGTTCCTTCATATGTTTCTGCAGTAGATCAATGTGCTCAGACCCTTCCACACCAAAATTCATCCATAGGCTCAATTCTAGTAGATGATCAAGGCAGAGGAGAAGATCCCTCCGAAGAAGATCCTTTGAAGTGTTCGGGTTAGGGAATGTCGCAGGAACATAAATGTTTTAATCATTTCAAATTTTTTTACTTTTGTATAATTACTAGCTAGCTACTTAGGAAGAATGTAATGATAATTTAATTTGATTTTATCATGTTGAATGAAATATTATAGTTACTCAAATGTGATATTGATAGTTATCTCTCTTTTAAATTGTAACCCCTAATAATTCTAGTATAAAATATTTTATTCAAAATAAAACGTGTAAATAATACAACGATTAAAAAGGATGTTACAAATTACACCTTTAAGCACCTTAAAAAGGAATATATATACAAACACACACACACACACACACACACACACACACATATATTGACATGTTATCCAACATCTAGTTGGAAAACATTATCCTTTCACCAAACAAAAGTTTTCTACCTTTCCAACATGTCAATATAGACTTTAAGGAATGAATGTCAAGTTGCTAACTAGATAATCTTCTAAGATTAGCACAATCTAGAAGACCTAAGAACTTTAAGGGAAGAAAATCTATGTTACAGTGTAAGAAGTTGGATGTTAGCTGCATAAGTCTCTCAACAACATTAACACTAAACTCTTGTGGAAGTTTACTTTTAAACGAAAACTAATTCAAAACTCCTTGTAATAGTCTTGATTGATTGTCCATAAATTTTTCTCACAAGCACTCCAACAATGAAAGAATCATCATTAGTGAACTAAAGGAAGAAAAGGAAACAACCTTTCCCACATTAAGACCCTAAAATTCCCTAAATCCACAAGCTTTTTCATTAAACCATTAAGTCTTCCTATAACAATCAAGAAGAGGAATGAAGTTATAGAGCCTTTTTGCCCCTAATTCCTTTGACATAAACATTTCCTTTTTAAGACTATCATTAACCAAAACTAAAAAAAGAACCACAACATACAAGTTTTTACCTAACTAAGTCAAATATCATTAAATCCTATTCTCAATATCATATAATCAAGAAAAACCCAACTTACAAAATCATAAGTTCTTTCACAATCTACCTTAAGGATAAAACATTCCTTATTTGAGTTTTTTCACAAAGTCAAACGAGTTATAAAAATACAAAATACCACTTAAAACCTATCTTTTAGTTAGAAAAATAATTTGACATGGAAAAATCATTTAATTCAAAACATTCTTAAGTTTGGAAGCCAACAACTTAAAAATTATTTTATAAATGCTACTAACAAAGAAGATAGGTATATAATCGTACAAGGCTTTAGGATGATTTTTCTTAAGAAAAAAATAATGAAGGATAGTTATAACTTTAGGCTTTTGTTCCTTTCACAATTTCAAATTGTTTCTTTGATCTTTTTTCAAAGAAAATAAAAATGTTAGGAATAAATTATTTACATTTAAATTAGTTCTAAATTAAACCTTATCTAGTTGAGATTTTTTTTAGCTCTCCAAAAATTAGAAAAAAAGAATAAACCTCCTTTTTAATTTCATATACTCCTTCTGAAAAAGTATTTCCTCTCCTAATAGTAGATATTTGATTTCCTATCCTTCTATTACTAATACAAAAATTAAAAAAAAAAAAGTTTTGTCATCTTCCTTTTTTGAACTTATGCATTTCATATTAATATTGTATTACTGTTAT
The DNA here is from genome assembly GCA_026544285.1 of Pachyrhizus erosus. Classification (NCBI taxonomy): domain Eukaryota; kingdom Viridiplantae; phylum Streptophyta; class Magnoliopsida; order Fabales; family Fabaceae; genus Pachyrhizus; species Pachyrhizus erosus. The sequence goes on from JAMLFT010000579.1 coordinate 38,911, forward strand.
TACTTAAAGAAATAAAAAATCATAATAAAATACATATATAGAAATAGAAAACATCTATCAAGGATTTACAATAATTCATGTATCTTATTCAATTAACTAGATTAGACCTTTTGATACACAAATAATAATTAATTCAATAGGCTTCATATTTTTTTAAGACAACTAGTCAATTAAAAATATAATTAACCATCTTCTTCAATTTTAATTAGTTACATTTAATATGCTAATAAATATTATACAATTTTATAATTTTTTATATATCTATATTTAAAAATAAAAATAAATATAAAAATATATAGTATAAACAAATATGTGGAATACATAGGTTCTGAATCTAGTATAAGCGTAATATTCACTGAGGACTTTATGTCAATAGATCACCCAATAATTTTAATATACAATTATATACATATAATTCCAACTAAAGTCTATATTTAAATAGATTTAGATATGATATTTTATTTTAAAATAAAATACATAATTTAAATATATATATATAAAAGAGGTGTTGTGGTTATTTTTTTTACCTAAAATTGGGGTAAAGAAGATATTTTTAAATTATTGTATTTAATATATTTCATTTGAATTTTTAAATATTATTATAATTTTTAAAATTCAAATAACTCTAAAACATTTTATTTTCAATTTGAGCATCTAAGGCATTATTTTGTTAACTCATTTAATAATTTTTTTAAATAAAATGCAACAATAATTTTTTTTATTTTGTTTTACAAATAAACAAAAGCATTCCAAAGAATCATATTATATATCAAATCCGTTGGATTTTCTATTTTATTTAGATGAAAAAAGGTTATACATATTTTTTTTAATAATGAGTATTATTTATATATTACTTCTATTTGAAAATTGACCTAAAATTTTAAATTATTTTAAATATAATTTTATTTATTATTAATAAATTGATTAATATAATTTTATTATAAAATATTTAATTTAAA
>JAMLFT010000580.1:0-39888 GCA_026544285.1 Pachyrhizus erosus
ATAATATATTTTTAAATAAATTATGTTTTTAATTTTTAATTTTTTTAAAATAATTAATAAGTATAGGTTATTTAATGAAAGATTTAAAAACATAATTTGATAACAAAATTATATACAATTATCATTTTAAACTTTTTAATGACGTGATAAATTATTAAACTATTAATGTTAATGTTATGTCATCATTTAAAAAATAACAAGAATAAAATAATAAAATTATTTGATAATAACAACTAAAAAAACTCTAAAAGATAAATATAAAAAATCTAAAAATTCAAAATTAAAAAATCTTATTTTAAAGACTAAATTCATATTTAATTCTAATGAAAATATATTTTTAATACTTGAGGAAGAGGTTGTTTAATCACTTCCGAATGTTTGGGAATTAAATAAAATCTCTTTAGTTTGATAGGGGGAACGGAAAGTCCAAAAACTTCACATTATATTTTGTCTATATGATAAAAACACACTCATTTTATGTAGTGCTCTAAAATTTATACTGGTCGCCGACTCGATTAAGGTATTGGGTTGATGGGTCATAGGTCAAACCAGTGAGTTAATAATTAAACCGCATAAACTAGTGTATGTAATATAAAATACAAATATATATATTAAGCTAATCTACTAAATAATTTTTAAGTTTTGAGTTTGATTCTTAAGTGTGTCATTTTTGTTGCATTTTTCATAAAAATTTGTATTTTTTAAAACTAACAAATATTGGTTCAACCATAGAATTAACTAGCTTAACCTGGTTCAAACAAGATCAATGGCATATCTAGTCCAATGAACTACTCCAATCGGTTTTATGCCAATGGTTCTTGGTTGGACTAGCCAATTTTTACAACTATGTTTTTAAGTTTGTAAGGACCACACTTCGTGGCTAATTGACTATGATATAAAAAGTTATATCCAATTCAAAAAATATTATGAAATGACACTTGCAATTCTCCATATTTATCATATCCATTTTTGGAAAAAAAAAAAAAGAAATTGGTTAACATTAAGAAATTATTTGATACTTAGTAAAAAAGAAAAGAAAAGAAAAGATACAAATGCAAATATAATAGATAATATGAAGTGATAGAAAAAATAAAATAAAAAATAAAAAATATTAATAAAATATTTAAAATAGAGAGATATTCATTAATCTTTTAAGAAAAAACATAATTTCATTGAAGTATAATTTTATGTGGATGAACAAAAGATCATAAAGTTATTAGATTGTATATGTATTTGTTTATTCACATTTTTTATAATCATAAAAAGCTCAGATATGCCTTAAAAAGCTTAGATAAATCTAATGATATAAATTGGGGATGTGAAAATTCTTTTGTGAATTAATTATAATGAGTGTTCCATATAAGTTTTTTTTCGACATTTGAGTTTTTTTAAAAAATAATGTGCATGGTAAGGGTAATACTTTTTTCAAGGCATAAAACAAAAAAATTGAACAAATTGTAGTAATATTTTTTAATGTATTTTTAATTACACAAACATCTACTTTTTTTAATAATTTTAGTAACCTTCTTGATGCACTTTAATTTATGAAATGCAAAAATCTAATTATTTTCAAAGCTTGTTAAATCTACTTTCAAGAAGAAGTAAGATAGAAAATGAAAATAGATTCTAAAAATGGAATTAGCACCACAATTCTCTAAGGAATTGATAAACAAAGAAAGATCTACCACAAAGAAGCTACAAATGTTCTCAAGAGAGAATTTCTCTATCTAAAAAAAATAGTCTAAAATTACACCTTAATTTGAAATGAAGATTTATATAGTACCAACTACATTAAGGCCTATAGAGTTCCAAATTACACAAAAATATAGATCATAACTATTATATACATAAAAATGGTGCCTAAGCTTATGTTGGTCCTATTCACTCTATGTTCGTCCAAGGTAGGTTTATGAACTTGAGCTTGGGCCTACCAAGAGGCTAGTGACTTAGGCGCAACAAGATCTAATTGAAGTTTAATTTTCTTCTCTAATGTTTTACTATTTGCTTTTGTAATTGAACCTTCAAACTTCAAGTCTTTCTTTCTCTTGCTTCTCTTCTCCATTATCATTCTTAGATAACCCTTAATCATTATCTTATTCTTATTGGATGGTAATCGCTTTTCAAATCTATTTTGGAAAAATAATAAGCACCATGAAGTTCATCCCACACATCATTAAGTCTAGAAATAAGATGTTTATACCTTATAGTGATATTGTTGATGGGTTTACAATCCGTGCACATCCTTCATGATCTATCTTTCTTAGGCACAAGAATGGCTAGCATTGCACAAGGACTCAAAATTTCTCTTACCCATCCTTTTTGCATTAAACCTTCTACTTGCCTTTAAATCTTTTTGTCTCTTTCGAATTACTCCTATAGGTAACCTTATTAGGAAGTGAAGCTCTTTGAATGAGATTAATTTGATGTTCAATCCCTTTCAAGGGTGCCAATCCGTGTGGAATGTCTTTAGGAAAGACATAATCAAAATTTGTTAAGAGTGCTTCCACACCTTTATGCAAAACAAATTCATTAGAAGACAAACACAATTGGTTAGGAATAAGCATGCATATTGATTTTCTAGCTAGTAACACCTTTTTCACTTCTTTAATTCTCATAAACAAATTATTTTTTGCTTCCACTCTCTTTTCACTCTTTTCCTTTCCTTTTCTCTTTTCTTTCTTTTTACTCTTACTTTCAATTATCTCTTTTTCACTATATTTTTCTCTCGCTTTCTTTTTAATCTCATTTTATTTGATCTTCACACACCTCTCTTGGAGACAAAGACTTAAGTGATACCTTATGTCTCTTATGCATGAAAGAAAACACATTAGTAACATCATTATGCATAACATTCCTATCATATTGCCAAGGCCTACCAAGCAAAATGTGGTTGGCTTTCATGAGAACTATATCACACACAACTTCATAAACATATATATCAATGTGAAATGAAAGCAACACTTGTTATCAACAACCAATTCACCATTTTCACTTAACCATTGCAATTTATAAAACTTAGGATGAATAATAATTTTAAAATTAAGTTTTTCAACCAATCTAGTGCTAACAACAATATTACAACTACCACCATCAATAATTAGAGAACACACTTCACCATTTACCAAACATCTAGAATGGAGAATGTTCTTTCTTCAAAAATCATCCTTATCCTTACATAGGCTTCTCATGAGTCTTCTCACCATCAAAAGACCTTCATCCTCCGGTAAATGATTTCCATCACTTTCAACATCACTAGAGGAAGTACATGAACTCTTAGATTATTCATTATCAATAGTACCATTTTCTAACACAACGATTATTCTTTTATTTGGACATTGAGAAGCAATATGTCCTTTTCCCAAACATTTAAAGCATTTTATAAAACTAGTTTTAAAGGAGAGGAGAAGGTTAGAAATAGTTTTACCACTCAATGACTTTTTCATATGAGATTTGGAAGTATAACCCTCATTCTTGGAATTGTGTTCCTTAGTAGAAGAATGTTTGGAAGTCTTATTGTATGCTTGCTTCCTTTTGAGTTGTTGCTCCACTTTGATAGACATGAACAAGTTCATCCAAGTTAGTATAATTTTGCAATTCAACATCTTAGATTTTCCTATTGAGTCCAGGTAAAAATCTAGCCATGGTGACTTCTTGGGACTCATCTATTTCGTCCCTTATTAAGCAAACCTCCATCTCCTTAAGATACTCATCAACATTTTTACCACCTTGATACAACCTTTGCAATATATTATGCATTTCCTTCTAAAATTAGGGGGGGTACAAATCTACTTCTCAAATTTTTTTTTAAATCATCTCAACTCCTTTCTTTAATTCTCCTACATCTCTTGACTTCCTCTTGGACTTAGTTCCACCAAACCAATGCATAACTCTCAAAGGATAAGGTAACTAGTTTTAATTTCTTTTCCTCACTAAGGTTATGACAATTGAATATTTGTTCAACCTTCATTTTCCAATCAAATAATACTTTTGGGTTGCATGAACTCTCAAATTTTGGAAGCAAAACCTTAGGTTCATCCTCACAATTTTCTTTGTGTTTCCTTTCTCTATTTCTATTCCCTTTTTCATCCTCATAATATCTATCACTTCCTTAGGAAGATTGAGATGAGTTTTGATTTCTCTTTCTTTCCATATTTTCCACCCTTTCACTCAACTCATTATTACTTCTTTGCATTCCCTCAAATCTTTTTCCCAACCTCTTTTTACTTTCATTGTGCATTATTCTCATTTTCTTAATAATAGAAGCCACCAATTTGGTGCACTAAGGAGAATAAGGTTCATTTTCACTTCTGAAAGACATATTTATACAATGAGAAAAATGTTAGTAAACAAGTATAAAAGGCTCTTTCTATAATATATCACTCTTGCCTTTTTCCACTCCTAAAACTCTCTTTTTAATTATAAACAACAACCAAGTTTCACTATCAAGAAAACTTTTCAATATGAAATATGTCACAAATTCCAAACTAAGCTCGAGGTTAAAAATAAGAAAACTTTATGACAAAACCAATAAATTTGAAAGACAATCAATAAAAGCTAAAATGAAATAAAAGCACAACTCAAAAAGAGTTTATGGGACAAAATGGAAGCTAGAAGTAAGCAACTCAAGAAATTAAAAAAATATACTTAAGATGAGAAGAAACTAGAATTAAGCAGACAACTCAAGAAACATAAAAAACATGCACACAACATGAAGAAAATTACGACTCAAGAAACTCTAAAACATGCACAAGTTAAGTTTTAGAAGCAAAAATTGGTACTATTCAAATTTCAAAGTATGTACAAGATAAGAAAGAAATAATGACAAATCAAGAAACTCTAAATATGCATATGATAAGAAGAAAATATAAAATTAACAAAGAATAAAAAAATTTAATTTAGGTAAATGGAAGCAACAATTTGCATGACATTTAATGTAGTACATCAAACAATTTTCAATTCATGTATCTTAGAAATTTGCAACAAATTAAGCTTTTAAGGCTTAAGAAATTTTATAACTCAATTTTTTTACACTTGGGTCCTTATATTTTTATATATGTAAAATGACCCCAAAATATGTTTTAGTTTTTACTTTTTAGTCCTTATCTATTTTTATGCACAAACATCTAAGTTCTCTCCAAACAAAATTTTGAAGATCAAACTCAAGTTCTTGTAAAAAGTTGTGAAGAACACATGAAAAACATGTTACACATGATCTCAAGATTCATGAGCACACAAATACATGAAATGAAAAGAGAATCACACAATTTCTCAATAGAATTTACTCTACTACAACAAAATCAACACAAAACTAATGATTATTTAATAAGAAAACCACAACTAACATGACATTCAATAATGTACTTAAACTCAAGAACAGGATGAACACTTAAGGACACTAAAATTCAAAAGTATTCCAAATTGAACAAAAGTTTAGGGATTTTGTAGATCTAGACTAGTTCTACAAAAAAAATTTACAAAACAACACAAGATTTGAAGTAGATCTAAGAAATTAGATCAAGAAAATTGAAGAATATGATGAACGCAATAAATTTGATGAACAAGAAAACTCAATCTATACAAAATCTTACACAATTGGATACAAAAACACATAGGTTTTGTAAATCTAATATAGATTCATACAAATTCAACAAGAATTTTAACAAACAACAGAAAATTCAAGCTAGATCTAAGAATCAAAAACTTAAGAACATGAACATATATTTTGTGTCAACTTCAAGGATTTTTAGATTTAGGTCATATTTTTGTAGATCTAGCATAGATCTACACTTTTATCACAAGATTAACAGAATCCAAAGTCAAGAACACCAAAACAAAATGGATCTAAGTAAGATTGACTAAAAAATGACAAACCATAGAGAGAAAGGAAGTGACATACAACACAAGACTCCAATAAACCAAAAATTCAATGAAAAATATAAGATATAACCGTAGGTTCCATAATGTGACTCTGAATTCTAATTCTTAATACCACTTGATGTACATAAAAATGGTATATAAGCTCATGTTGACTCAATGCACTCCATGCTTATTCAAGATAGGTCCATAGATTTGAGCTTGGGTCCACCAAGAAGCCTATTGATATTGGACCCAACAATGCCCAATTGATATTCAATTTTTCTTTCTAATGCTTTACTCTTTTGCCTTATAATTGAACTTTCAAATTTCAAGTCTCCCATTAAAATTTTTCTATTTTTAATTCCTTAAGTTCAACTTTAAAGACTAATCTTCACAAATTAGTTTGTCATTAATGATACATAAATGAATGCATTGTTAGTGTTTAACTTGCAAAAAAGTTTACATTATTAATTAATCATAAATTATAATAAGTATGATTTTTTAAATAATTATTATAAAAATAAACGAATTTAATATATATAAAAATTCGTAATTTGATGAAATTATCAAAACTTTAAAAAATGTCATTACGTACACAAATTTTTCAAGTTGTGATCAAATTATCCTTGCTATGTGAATATCTATGGTGGTTGTGTTGTGACAGTGACATCAGGTGCCAATGATGATTCATACACGTATGGCATTGCAACTAGCGTTACAAATTGATGCACACACACATGACGTTGTATCTTGCCTTCTCCATCGATGATTGACAAGCAGCTGTTTGACATTAACATTATTTTTTAAAATTTTGGATCTTACCCCACTATCGACGTCTTAATCATATGAACTCAACTGTGGATTAGCAGGTACTTGGACATTGACATTTTTTTGAGTGTTACTCAAAATATCAATGTCTTAGTAGACATAACCTTTAAATGGCTCTTCATTGGCATCAATCCTTTACTTTTGCTGTTAAGTAGTTGGTATCTTGTGCCTAATTTATCTAATCCACATCGAATAATTAAAGGTTTAGGGTTTAGAATCTAATCAAAGGTTATTTCTGGCAAAAATCAGAAGACACAGAAAGATATTTTGTACCACATCTTAAATTAGGGTCAGATTCTATCTTATCACCGGGTAACCAACCGGTTTGGTGGCATATTGTATTCAATTAAAAATGATAAACTCCTGCACCGATATTATTTTCACCAATATTCTCAACTCATTTACTTTATACAGTTATTTGTATTTTTAACAATCGTAATGATTGATCAGCGAAAAATTATTCTCCAAATGCAATTGATGTTTGGAATAGACTATTGATGTGGGATCTATACAAGTTTTGCTCCATCACAGAAGCATCGTAATATATAGTATATCATTTCATAATAAAATTGATCACTTGATAAAAAAAAAGTACGAACTTTTTTTCTTTTGGGCATGGTTTTCTATCTGGAACAGTGGAGCGTAACGGCTAACTCTAAAAATAGTGGGAAGCAAAATAACTGCTATTTTAAATATTATAATACAAACTAAATATTTTATACTACACATATAAATACTCAAAAAACAAAACAAAAAACACAAAATTAAAGAAATTCATAATAAATAATAAGTCATAGTTTACAACAGACAAAATTAAAGAAATTCATAATAAATAATAAGTCATAGTCAGTCAATCTAGGAGCAATAAGAATATAATAATAAAGTAAAAAAAAAAAAGGTGATGGCGAAATTAATAGAAAAAAATTAGATAAAAAAATTAGCAAAATGTGAACTGGTTTATAATTTAAAGGAACAAGACACAGGATAAAAAGAAATCCTAGAATGTGTGATGGAATAAAGGCCAAAACAAACATAGATTTTTGTAAAATATTTTACCAAAAAAACCCTAACAACGATGTTCCAGGAGTAAATAAGAATTTTTAAAGTCTATATTACGGTAGTGCCATTATATAGCATGCAAAAAGCCACTATTTTAACCGCTATTGCAGCCACTATCCTCCTCTCCACTATTTGAATCCAGACCAGGGCTGCTCTGCTCCATTATCCTGCTATAGCACGCTATTGAGAGGGGCGTAAGACTACCACCTCCTTCACCTTAAGGTTACCACGACCCTACCTATGACAACAAGTTCATATAGATGAATAGTTGGAAAAAATGCAGTTGTGCATCATAGAATGCACGAGGAAGATGATTCACCAAGAGTATTTACATGTTCATTTCATGCTTACTGTTTGGTTATCAACAGGTTTACATTTTGTGGCATTAAAAGGTCATTCATTATCTGCATATTCAGATTTGTGGCTTGCTGTTTAGTGACTTTAGTCATTAACATGTTTACCTTGTGACATCAAAGCCATATTTTGTAAAATGCCCCATTCGAATAATGTTTTTCAAGTATTTTGAGGTCATTCTACAAATAGTGAAACAATTTCGTGTTTCTAAAATTTCACATGAATTGATGCTACATGGGCACACATTCAATGGTGTATATGGTCCTACAGAACTAGTCCAGTGATTAAGGAGGTATACAAGAATCACTCTACGAGACATAAAGGAGTCTGGAGCACATTCCCTCCACAACATATAATAGGAATAACCTAGATGCAGTTTTTTTAAGTGTTTTTGGTGTTGTTCTCCAATTAGAATTGGAATTTTAATCTTTGCTGATGTTTAAACAAACCTCTACTTAGCAAATCACCGAGATGAAACTCCATTTCTATTCAGAGAATACCAAAAGCACCTAAAGAATTACATCTAAATTTTGTCCTAAATAAAACATATCACCTAGGATCAGACTAGTTGTAAGAGAAATACAAATGAAATAAAACAAGGGGTCAAGACAAGTCCTAGCACGCCATTCATACTTGTTTCCGATTGACAACATTGTCAGATATCACCATTACCTTGTTGAGCCTTAGACTCATAGAAGAGCCTTACAGTTGAGTAAATGGTAGAGGGTTCAGCCATGGCACCATTGCCATAATCCCCACAAGCTAACCTCTTTGTAACAGGTGGGATGAGAGAAATACCAAGCTCATCAATGGAGATGAGATGCCGCTCGGTGAAAGGATTGTTCCACATATAAGTGTTCATGGCTGGTGCAACAAAGAATGGCTTGCTGTAGTCCCAGGCTCGCACAATGCATGTCAGTAGATTGTCACACAACCCTCCAGCAATCTACAATAGCGTACATTTAAGTTACAAAATGGAAGAAAGTAACAATTGTATGTAGATACTCAAGTACTTTAATACAAAATATGCATGTAAACCCTATATAAGATGTACATACAAAAACTGAACACCAAACGATGGATAGGAAACACATCATTGAGTGAAGTTGCCTGCACTGTATAAATAGGTATGTCATAGACTTGCCAGCTTGTTAATTTAGTAAAATATAAACTATCATTGTAACTTCTTGTGACCATGTAGAAGAGACCAAATCGGCCACCATTTGTCAATTTAAGATGTTTTTGGAGAAACATATTTACAACTTATTTAGGGTTATCTTATGACACAAGCACTTGTGTAGATGTTTAGGAGCGTTTATGAAAATAGCTTATTTTAATAAGCTATCCTGGATAGCTTTTGAAAATAGTTTATAACTTGTATGAAAACAGTTTAATTTTATTTTCTCTTCAACTGTAGAAACAACCTAAGCACTTAACCAGTAAGTGTTTAATTAATTTGTTTACCCAAATGCATCCATGATTACCTTGGCAAGGGTGTTTGCTGATAATGGAGCAATGACCATGATATCGGCCCATTTGCGAAGCTCAATGTGAAGCACGCTATCGCCTAGTTTCTTCCAACCAGACCATTCATCCTCATCTGTGTATACAATTACATCCTTTGGCATTGATGCTCTATCAATGAAATGCAATGATGCACTTGTGGCAACTGCTCTTACATCTGCCCATTCAGAGAAACAATGACAAAGATTTGCAAATTTGATAGCAGCAACACTCCCACTAGCAGCAAGTAAAATCCGGGGTTTCCTTGGGGCAGCATCCACAGCCATAGTCTCTCCCTCAGCACTTACAGGTTCTGAACCGGCCATCACCCAGAGGCTTCCACAACAATCTTAAATATCCATGATTCACACAAGATTTTCAGCTCACTCATTAAAAACCTTCAAATTGGTAAACTAAAACCTCTTTGGAGGACAATATATAGTTACTAAAATATTCATATCATATGAATGCAAAAGGAAAAATTTCATAGTTATTGAAATGTAACTCAAATATACATGCATCTAAAGCCCAAGTCTAACAATAGTCATAGGTAGCTAGCTTAACACTAATGCAAGTGACAACATCCTTGTCCTATGTACTATTTAGATAAACTTCTCTATAAGCACATACAGTAGAAATAAAGAAATAAGAAAATAAAATAAATCAAACTTCTCCCACAAGTTAAAAGTTACAAAATAACAAAGAGTAAAAGGTAAATTTTGTATAATAATAGAGACCATAAAAGATCTAAAAAGAGCATGTATAGAGACTAAATTGGACAATTTTCAAGTGTAGGAACTAAAATGTAAAATTTGTGCTTTCCTTCTAAAAATAATAACATTTACAAGTATTCATATATTACCAGGTACTCACCTCATACTGCAACATATGAGAGGGAATCCACCATTACAAATTCATAGTTACATACATACAGACATCCCCCTCCCCCCAAAAAAGAACCCTACAGAGAGAGAGAGAGAGAGAGATGCCTGTAGTAACAATCAGAGACCATTAAAAAAAAAACAAACCAGATTTAAAACAACATTGTAAAGAAAGGGAGGATCAATTTAAATAGGAAATCGCGGGAAAAGGAGAGGAACAGGAGTTTCGAACTGAAACCTAAACTAAACAAACATATTCTAAAACACGTCCCAGGAAGTGTACAATCCATGATTTCTATCCGTAGAAGATCCAGAAACCCCACCAAAGATTGGATTTTTTTTTAATAAAAAAAAAATAAAGATAAAAAAATTGAAGGGGTCGAGTAAGGCAATGCATGAGTAACAACAGGAGTCAGGAACAGAGCAAACAGTAAAAGGGGAAAAGGGAACAAGAATCGGAACTAACAGGGAGAGGGTAATTTTGCCGACAAGACAACAACCTTAGCAGCGACCTGACGCCGACAATACAAACCCTTTCACGTTAGTGTCTGTGTTGTGTTGTGTTGTCAGTCAAAAATACATCGCCGGTTCGAGCTGCATAACTCAACTCCCACACGACAAAAGCTTTGTCCTCCCAAACAAAGTTGCCAAATAATCTTCCCAACCAGTAAAAAATGTACACCTGTCAATAATTTTACTGTCTAATTTAAGATTTAAAAGTTAACTTCTTTCCAAATTTACCCTTTCCAAACTTCCTGCACATTTACACACACATCACCGAAGCGAAGCCATTGAAGTAGGAGACTGTCACATTGACGTGAATGAAGCTTTGGCGATGAGCTTCAATTACGTGATTGCCACCGTCATCTCCTTTATCCCGAAGCACTGCACTTGCACACTGTTCAACTCAGCCATAACAACGTTAGCACTGATTGTGGATTTTTGCACATTTATATTTTTATATTTTTTATATGTATTAAATTTTGCTACTATTATTCATAAAATTTAATTTAGTAAGACAACATCCGTCAACAACACTTATCAACGGACCTTTGATTAGATAATTTAAATATAATAAAATTAATGAAATTTTTATTTGTCATCAATTTTTTTTTCTTTTCAATTGGCGTGAGTTTATTGTGAATTAACCTGCTAGTCTTCACTTTGAATTCTAAGTATACAAATGTATTAAGAATTTGCTTAGATAAATTTTTCCATACACTTATAAAAATAAAAAATATTAAGAAAAACAAAAGTAGAAAATAAGAAAAAAAAATATAGGCTAATTTCTAAAAATTCTTGTATTAACTTTTTTAGATATTAATTTTTAGTTTATACATAAATTAATTTTATCTTATAAATAATTTTATTTTATTGTTTCTTTTTTATTAATATTTATGAAAATTTTATATAAATATGTCTTAAATACTCAAAAGAAGTTATTCATGATTATCACACTTTCAAAGAAGAATTATCTCGGGTGAAATTATCTTTCTAAAGAAAATTTGAATTTTTTTACAAAAAATGTTTTTTTTCTTCCTTTCAAACTTGATGTGTAACAAAATTATTTTTAATTTTATCATATAAATATCTAAACATAATAACTTTGAGGATTTTACTAATCAGCACCTTCAATTATTGATAAATAAATTAATAAATGATTTTTTAATTAAAAATAATAATAAAATTGAATAAAAAATAACGTTAGAGTTGTGTTGATAACATTTTTCAATAGATTAAAATATAAGTTTAATTACATATTTTATCCTTAAATTATTGACAAATTATAAATTTTTAAATAATTTTTTACATTTTATTATTGTATTTATCAATTTTTATGTTTTTTATTATAATTTTTTCAATTTTTATATATTTTATTATTAAATTTTTTAATATTTTACACATTTTATCAATTTATTAAATGTGGAAGAAAATGTTGACATGTTCCTACAAAAATTATTTTGTAACATGTCAAAATACACAAAAGTTAAAACACATGATAAAATCACAAAAAAAAAACTTACATAGTCAAATATGTAAAAAAATAAAAAACAATAATAAAATGTGAAAAAATAATAAAATTCAAAAAATGATAATAATTAAGTTATAAAATATATAATTAAACCTAATATACTTTTAGTCTTGTATCTTATTTTTAAGTTTTATTTTAATTTTTTATCTTTCAAAATATTCATTTTGAACCTTTAACTTTTAAATTTAAATCATTTTAATCATTTTGTCAATTTAAAAGTAATATTATTTTTCTTTTTTAAGACCAACTTAAAAGTAAAATTGTTAGTAATTTATATTGTGACAATTGTCAATCTATAGTAAGCTAAAAAACTAAAAAAACTCAAATTTAAAAATTAAATAACCAGAACAACTCAGATTTAAAAGTTAAATGACCAAGACAAACTAATAGAGACTCTAATGAAAAGTTTTATCTCTATAAAAAGTCACCTCCAATTTATCCCACCAAGATTTGCATTCTATACCTTTTTATTTTTCATTCATTTTATGTATTTGAGCTACTACATAGTTTACGCACATCTAGCTTAGGTTACAGCCTACATATGCCTTGATTTTCATAGATTTGAGACTTCAAAACAAAATCAATCCACCCAATAGAGTGCAACAAAATTTAAACTGTACAAGCTTTAACTTTAATGTTGTTTTAGAATTTCAAGGGCAATACAATGCAAGTGGTCATCCCTACAACCAACAAAAATCCGGCCACCAATCATTAAAGGTGAAGAGAATATATCCCCTGGCAAGTTTAGCCTTGCAAATTCTTGCACATCCCGTCTTTGTTGATTTGCATCGTGGGAAAGATTCATGTTCACTCGAAGAATGTGTATGCCTCCAGAGCTGGAACAAATGCAAATTAACCTGACAAGAGGGGGAAAAAAAGTTTGAAGTTGATGGTAAGGTGCACTTGCTCTTCTAATTAAGAAAACAATGTTACCTGTCTGAAGAATGGGAAGCATCAGACTCCAGCTGCAAGTGCTCGTCAACATAAGCAGATGCAGTAATTGGATATCCAACATTGTATTCCCACAGTAGGTCTCCTTTCTCCTGGTGACAATCCAATGTATAGAACAAAACAAAATATTAACCTAAACGAATCATTTTGAACATTGCAAATTCTTTTTTTTTTCTTCCCAGAGTACCTCTTGGCACAAGAAGCGAGTAATTTCTTTAGACTCTCAACAGTATTTCTTTTCATATGCATAAATCTTAGAATTTAAACCAGAACCACGTGCTTAGTGAACCCGAGCCCTTCCACTTGAACTAACACGTTGGTAATGCACATTTTTATATAAGACAACGATTTAATGTTGTCATTTTTATATTCTACGAAGTTTACTAACATTAAAAATAGGTTAATGAACAATCAAATTGATCAAGATTTAGGACAATTTTGTGCAAGCTTTTAAGGGCTAGAACATAGAATAGATGTCCAATACACCCTGAAAATTGCATTTTTAAACTGTCAGATTTAAGTCATCACTGATTGTACAATACTCTATAATGGTACCACCACTGGCACATACTCAAAGGCATAGTGAATATTAATTTCGCAAGACTTGAACCAATACATGTCTATTAACAACTAGAATAATTCAGAGAGATCGAGACTACTTTATAATCCTCAAAATGGCCAAACGTTGCATTAGCATTTAGGAACACATGTCACTCGTCAGCAATTGCCAACATTGGGTGGATATGTGGATTCTTCTCTGTTCTCTCTCTTTTGGAGAGAGAGAGAGGGAGGAGGGGAGGGAGGAGAACGCCCAACAGTAGCTAGCAATAAAAGATTTTAAAGCTATGAGACACAACACAAAAATGAATTGGAACATTGTCAAAAAGAGAAGGGGAGGGAGAATCACTGCTAATACCAAGCAGCTAATAAACATATACACAGATCCAGCAATTAACCTTGATCTCAGATAGGGAAAATAAATATTGTAAAGTAAAAATGTTGCTGGTCATGAATCTAGTACAGTTAAAATTAAACTCCGCCAAAAAGCTGATAAAAGAGAAATAAGGAAACAAGTTTATCCATCAGATCTTACCAGTTTGAACGAGTACACACTTCCGCTTCTGGAGCATACAATCACCTAAAGTGGAATACATAAAACAATTAAAAATATAAATAAATCTTGCACTGAGTGACGGTAATATATTTCACCTAATAACTCTTGTATATTAATAGGGAGGAAACTTCATAAAGACACAAATATCCTTGGATACACTACAAGTAAACTAATTGTGTGAACTCATTTAATTATTAGTTATTACTATACTGAATCCTCAACAGAAACCAGCATAAACTTTCACAATCTTTTATTGATCTTGACAAGAGGATATTAAGAAGCAAGTGGAAAAAGAATTAAGTAAATTGCTACGTAAAATCTGAGATTGATGTACCTCGTGGTGAAGAGCAGAAGGTATGCATGGCCCAGCAAATATTGGACCATCAGTTATTTTCTGAGCAAAATTCATTAAAAAATCATGTTAAAATTACTTCCATCCAGGAATATAATTTAGGATTCAACCATAATGAGGTCCATACTTCATACCTTCCAAACAATGGATCCATCTGGATCCAATGCAAGAACATGGCCATCTACCAAGCAACATATTACTGCAAGAAACAGGAAAAAAGCATACTGCTATGAGGACAAAAATTTATACAAGACCTAAATAATTAGAAAGACATACAATATAATCAAAAGGCAGAGTAACAACAATACATACCAATTCCATTGCGTGCAACAGAAAGAGAACCGAACACAGGGACTTCTAATTCATGTAGCCACAATATAGTAAATGGAGAAGCCTGGAATCAAAAAAGGATTATCTCAGTCTGACTTAGGCCAATAGCTCAGCAACATTAACAGATTAATGCATCTAATGTTCAAATTTCAAACTAAGGATTAATCTCTAAGATCATGCTCAATTAGGACATCTTGGATTACCGAAACTTAAACAATTGGTACCTAGCATTTCTTATTTATCTGGTATACAATGTCAGTCCTGTCAATTAGGAAAACATATTTGTATTTCATTCTCTGATAGAGTCAATAAAAGTGCTACGTCCCTGTTTGCCACAGCTCATTCAAATGTTTGGGTCCATCTCGTGTTGTTACCCACTCTGGTTTTTGAAATTTTGTCATCTTTATCGATGATTTCTCACGTTGAATGTGGGTTTGTTTGATGAAAAACAGGTTAGGGTTGTTTTCCAAATTTACTAATTTTTATTATGAAATAAATACCTAGCTTGGTATCCCTATATGTTTTTTTTTTCGAAGTGAGAGTGCACATGAATACTTGTCTACTCCATTTCAGCAATTCATGGCATCTAAGGGAATTCTTCATTAGACATCTTGTACCCATACTCCTCAACAGACGGGGTGGTTGAGCGCAAGAACAGGCATTTCATTGAGATCACTCGAACTCTTCTCATCCATGGCCACATCCCTTCCTATTATTGAGTTGTCCTTATCGCTTGCTATCTCACCAACTGTGCACCATTATCTATGCTCGACAATCAAATCCCTCATTCTATCCTTTTTCCTCATTCACCTCATCATACGCTTCCTCAAGCCTTTGATTCTACCTGTTTTGTTCACAATCTCACTCTAGGCCTTGACAAGCTCTTTGCAAGGTCACTCAAATGTATATTCTTGGGTTACCCATATCGCAAAAAGATTATCGTTGTTGGTCTCCTACTCTTCAATGGTATATCATTTTTGTTGATGTCTTTTTTTTTAGTCAGTCATTTATTTTGAGTCTCCTTATTCTTCCTTCGACATGTGGTGTTCTTCCACACCTAGTCCTTTTGTCCTTGTCACACTTCCATCGGTCTCCCAATTGACCCTATGGTATCCTAGGATGTCCCAACTGTAGAGCACCCACTTATGCAACCACTTCAAATGTAGCAACAATGACTATGCACTGAGGACATGTCTCCACCAGCCTCTATGACACGCTTTGATGATATAGTTGAGGCTATGCCAGACTCTTCCCCAATGTCATCTCCTGTTCCAAGTCCTGGCCCATCATCTGACCTAGATTGGCCTATAGCTTTACACAAAGGTATTTGTTCTACCCGTAACTCTTCTCCTCATTATGTTAACCTCAGTTACCACTGCCTTTCTTCTTTGCATTATACTTGTCTTTCCTCTTTGTCTTTTGTGTCTCTCCCTAACTCTCTAGGTGAAGCATTATTATATCCAAAGTGGAGGCAAACAATGATTGATTAGATATGTGCATTCCAAAGCAATGGTACCTGGGATTTGGTTTCTCTTACCCCAAGAACGTCTATAATTAGATGTAACTGGTTGTATAATATCAAAGTTGGCCCTAATGCAACTATTGATAGCTTCAAAGCTTGATTGATGGTGAAAGGCTACACCCAAGTGTACAAGCAGGAATATACTAATACTTTTTCTCCAATTGCCAAAATAGTGTCTATGTGGCTATTTTTCTCTATAGTTGTTATCTGTCATTGGTCTCTCTTCCAACTCGATATTAAAAATGTTTTCCTACATGGCAATCTTGATGAAGTTTACATGGAACAACCACCAAGTTTTGTTCCTTAGGGGGAGTCTTCTACTATGGTTTGTCGACTTTGCAAGTCATTATATGGACTTAAATAGTCTCCTCAAGCCTAGTTTGGTTGATTTCATATTATGGTATAACAATTTGATTTGATTCATAGCGAAGTCCACCACTCTATCTTTTATCGCCACTCATAGCAAGGATCCATCTACCTCATTGTCTATGTGGATGACATAGTCATTACACATAGTGATCAACATCGCATTATCAACTTAAAACAATATCTTTCATGTCAGTTCCAGACTAAAGACCTTGGCAAGGCTTGATATTTCCTAGGTATTGATGTTGCTCAATCCAATGACGATTTGGTAACCTCTCAAAGGATGTATGCCCTTACATCCTGGAAGAAACTAGCCTGTTAAATGCCAAACCGATGGACACACCAATGGATCCTAGTATCAAATTGCTACCCAATCAAAGGGAACCCTTATTGGTTCTTGGGAGATATAGGAGGTTGGTTGGGAGGTTGAACTATCTTACAGTCACTCGTCTTGCCTTTGCGGTAAGTGTGCTAAGCCAATTCTTGAACTCTTCCTATTAGGATCATTAGGATGCAGTTATTCAAATCTTGAAATACATTAAAAATGCTCCAAGCAAAGGCCTTATTTATGAAGATAGAGGACATGCTCATGTAGTGGGCTACTCATATGTCGATTGGGCTGGTTCATCAAGTGATAAGCGATCCACATCTGGGTGTTGTGTGTTAATTGGAGGAAACTTAATATCTTGGAAGAGTAAGAAGCCAAATATTGTAGCAAGATCAAGTGCTGAAACAAAATATAGGGTCATACCATTAGTAACTCGTGAACTCGTGGCTGAAAACAACTTCCAAAGAACTCTAGTTTGAAGAAACTACAAAGATGACACTTATATGTGATAATCAAGCGACATTGCATATTGCCCCTGATCCTATCCTCCGTGAAAGGACCAAGCATATTGAGGTTGATTGTCATTTCATAAGATAAAAGATCGATTCAAAAGACAGTACCACAAGCTTTATCAACTCTAGTGACCAATTGGCAGATATTTTCACTAATACTCTAAAACGACCAAGAATTGATTCTATTTGTTGCAAGTTGGGCACATATGACTTGTATGCTCCAGCTTGAGGGAGAGTGTTGAGAATCAGAGAATAATATTCGGATATTGTAATAAATATAGTTTATAGGTATAAAATCTTTGATTTAGAAGAAACTTTATATCCTCTAATTATGTGTAATTAATGCAACAAATCTATATAAACTCTTATCTGTGTTGTTTTCAGACACACGGTTTCAGTCTAATGTCTCTATTCTTTCTTCTTAATTTTAACACTTTGAATCTTTAATAATCGTAAGTTTGCAAGATAAACATTAAGTATAAAATTCCTTGCTTCCTCTCTCTTCCTTTTCTTTTTTTCTTAGGTTCTTTCCTCTATGAATATATAATGATTTTCAGTTAGCAAGATAAACATAAAATATTACAGTTAATGGTGTTTCAAACACATGAAGACTGATTCTAAGGGTGGAAAGGATGACATTTTTACAAAAAATATCTTCATAAGAACCTAAATCCAAAGGCTCAAATTTGTATATCTGGAAACAAGGCACTCTATATAAATACAGAATTGAAGCCCCACTAAAGATATAAAAAGTATGCATGTATATTAATTGATTTATAAATTTATCATACCGATATTAATATAGCTGTTATACGACCACCAGTAGAGGCCACGTAAAGCAGACCACGAACCTACACAAAAAAATAGTAAGAACTCAATAGTAATCTTTAATTAAACAATATGTATTATGTTATTCAGAAGGGAAAATTCACCTCATCAATTGCAGGGGACCCATATATACTGCCTCCACATGGTAGCTTGTACACACAGCAATGTTTGTTGTAGTCAAGAGCATATAAGTTATGATCATGTGACCCACACCTATACAAACATTAAACCATCCAATCAAGCTACATGTAACATACCTTTTTAACATATATCAGAGACTTCTGTCAATATGACATATTGGAAAATGCAGTATTTGATGTACATTATTAGACTCTCTGAACATTAACTCATGCAGTGAGCAGTTCCACCCTTGCATTACAGCACTATCGACTTGGATTAAAAATTGCACCATAAGAGTATGCATGATAACTTAACAATATAGAAAGAGAAGCAAAAAAAAAAAAATACCAAATCAATTGTCTGCATGTGTCTACAACTGGCTGTGATTTTACCTTCACAAGTTAAAAAAATAATTAGAAATTGACCACAAAAGAAGAAAGAGAAGGGGGAGGGGGGGCAGCGCGGGTGTGCTATAATGAAGTCAACTAACAAACAAGCCTTGTCCCTCTATGCACAAAGTCAGATAAACAAAAGAAAAAAATACAGAAACAAGGGAAGCTACAACTAGGGGAGGATGAAAAATCCTCCAAAATAGAGAAAGTAAAAAAGAAAATACAAGGAATGTGAAAAAAAAAAAAGAAGAATGCCACAAGGTTGCTGAACCTCTGCATATCAGAAATGGGAACTCCATTGAAACAGCCACGAGCAGAACAGTCAAGAGAATCCATGAACAAAGTCTCTTAATATTCTACTCATTAACAATGTAATATACCAACTTATCTAAAGAAATGAAGTTAGTCAGAGTCAAATTCATTACACACAAATATTTCCAGCATGAAAATTTTGAAGAATCAAATATTATTTGGTTATTTTAGTTAAGACTTTGTTTGGACAAAGTGAAAGGTTTTCACTGAATACTGAAAATTTAGCATTTTATACGATGCTAATAATAAAATGCTGAATTTATTATTATCATGAACAAACTAGCTTTTACATAAATGGCTTTATTGCATATCTGGCGCACCCCTTCTCAAAAAGATTGCTATGGACACAAGGTGCAGAAATGCATGACCTATTTTTACATTGTGCTTATTCAAATTTTATTTAGAAAAATGGGGCAACAAGGATCAAAACTCTTGACTGCCTACCACTTGTTCAAGAAGGCATTAATACCATGTCATGAACCAACTACCCTAAAGCTTAAGTTGTTTGGTAAGGTGATATGAATGACTTTATTACATCTCTAACAAGCAGTGAAGCATGGACACCCAAGCTTGAGGTGTTGGAGAGTTGAACGTGTTTCTAACACCAAAACCTCCTGAACACCAGTAACCACTTCTATTGTGATTAAAAAAAAGAAACAAAAAAACCTTGATAAAAGAAAGCAGACACCATATAACCACAAACAAGAAAGGACAGGAATTTGAGTGCTAAAACTTAATACCTCACCAGAAGTTTGGAATATCCAACAGATGTGCCCATTCAAGAAATCAAGAAAATATATTTTTCCCATGTAACATCCAACAACCACCTAGACAAATGCCACATGTTAAGAACAAATGGATAGAATCTTATAGTCTTATTGCACTAAAGTAACTTAATAATAATAACAAAGGAAAATCAACCTGGGAAAAATCAGAAACAATTGCTGCTGTACATTCAATGCGTCCTTCTAGTTTGATCTCCCACTGGACAGAACCACTAAATCAATTATTAGGTAGCAGATTTAGTAGTGCTGGAACAGAAAAGAGATACCAAAATATATTTATAGCTTCAATAGTGAATGCTACTTCAATAGCTGAAGGGGTTTACATTGTTAACCCTCTAGTTATAAGCTACAAAGAAAATCAGTATTACAGCAATTGAAGGACATGACAATATAAATGTTTGTATAATTCAAGCACAGGTGTAGTTTTAGGCAATAGGAATGAGGCACAATGGACAGAGATGTCTATTCTTGTCCAATTCAAGCATATGCAAATTAAATTTTCCAATCTTCTAGGATACTTTTAGTCTTGATAATTTTAAAAACAGAATATTATATGATATAGTAATTTTGTTCTGCATCCCCAACTAGTTTTCTTGTTCTTCTGGTAAAAGAATTCTCTATCATATTGATGCTTTTAACAAAAGCATGATTTTAACAAAAGCTATATCATCCAGATTGTAGGTGTTTATACGCGATTCTGACACAAAACCCAATTGATAAACTACAAATGTAATACTGAACACATATCACACACAATAGAGCAATAAACCTGCTGCCCAGAAAAAAGTCTCCTACAGAGAATATTCTCTGTCCACAAACTTCAAATAACACACTCACCCAATTACAAGCCCTACTTTGAGATATAAGCATAATACATAACTATCATTAGTTATTTTCTGCAATGTTTTTAAAATTGGATCGGTCAATGAACTGGTTAAGGCACTGGTTCAACTGTAATTGAACTGTAGTCAAACCGGAATTAATAAAATAATAATTAAATAATTTATAAAATAATATAACATCACATAACTTTTTGACACTAAAAATTAAAACAAAACATCATTTTACAAGTTCTTAACATTCAAAATATATATAAAAGTCTAAATCAAAGATTTCATAATACTTAAGTTTAAATTTTAATAAGATACAATAATATCCATTAATAATATAGCAAGTTTACATCTAAAATAAAAAATAAAATGATAAATTAATATAATATAAGATTATAAAAAATCAACATATAAAAAATTGCAAATTAATGTAAATTAGTAGATTATATATTTTATAAAAAAATTAATAATTGGTAAAATAATTTATACCTATTTGAAATCTTTATTAAATAAGTATTTTTATTTATCTTTAAAATATTTTATATTATATTTAAAAAATTAAAAATTGAAAAATATCAGTTCAAATCAGTTTTTTGCACCAGGTCTTGACTGGTTTTGGACCCATATGATCAGTTCTTACTGATTTTGAAATCCTCCGATTTTTTTTAGTATCTGAACCGGTCACCAGACCAATTCCAATCAAACCAAGTGAACCAGCCAGTCCGGTCCGATTTTGATAACCATGATTTTCTGTGAATAACTGCCATCATGTAGTTTCTAATACAGAACTAATAAAAAATTGCTAATTCAGTATTAGTCATTTTCTATCACATACACTCTTAAAAGTAACTGCCTCCAATCCATCAATGGATTCTTTCTGACCCACTTGGATCACACTTCCCATCAGATCCACATCGTACATTAATCTATACTAAAATATTTTCAAGTGTACAAGAAATTATCATGATGCCAATTGCACAATTGTGTCAATATTAGATAAAAATGAGTTATTGGTGGTATGCAAACTTTCATAAGAAACTGAAGATTAAACTATAAAATGAAGATGCACTCAATCAAAAAGTTTTGATCCATTTTAGATTAATAATAAGAAATGGGAAGCAATGGGTTTACCTTCTAGCATTTATGCAGAGAAATTTATGAGAATGAGATCCAATGAACAAATACATGTCTGCATCTTTAAACACAAGCATTGGTGAAGCATCAACACAAGATTCCATGAAAACTTTCCAAAAGTCTATCATGTGACCTCTGCTACCTCTTGGAACATCTGCAGACCAAGTTGTTTGGTGCGTATCAACTATTGTCTGCTGCCCTTTATGCAGCACCTTGTTGCATCGGCTAAATGAGAATGATAATAGTGAAGAGAAATTCCATGGGAATGATTCATCACCCCATGATGTAACATCTGTTGAACCCCTCTTTAAACGTTTAGAATGAAAATAATCATCCTCATCACCATTATCTTTGGAAATCATCCTTGACTCAAGTGGACTAGAATTTTCAACATGATTGGTGGAAATATGGTTATCTTGTCTGTCTGTATTTATTTGCAAACAACTATCCAGTCTGTTATGCAAAGTGCATGACCCTTCTTTCTGGAGAAGAGCCATACAAAGCTTAAAAGGACTTGGATAGTAGTAAAGAAATCTCAAGTCCATCCCCAAACTGTAAGCAACATGTGCAGCCGAAAGAGAGTTACCACCCATCATAAAGAAATCATCATCATCACAGACCTTTTCAACCATTAAAGCATGACAAAATGCCTGTTAAAGCAATTATCAAATCAAAATCCTTAATTCTTCAGAAAAGATATTAATTCAGTAAGCAATAATACTAGACTGAATTTCCAGAAGGAAATATACCTTTAGTGTACTCAAATTTATTGCATAAACAGACCACACAATGGAAAGACATGTATATTCAGAACAGTGACAATTTTCTAAGGAAATTTAATTAGAGAGTAAAGGGGTGAAGAATCCTCCAAAAGTAACCCTAAAGGAAAACAAGAAGTCATAGATGTGTATTTAACAAAATGAACATGCTAAAAAAAAACTGAACAAGCTGACTTAAAAAAATAGTCCTTCTGTGATGAATATTGCCAAGAAAGTGGAATTGAACAAAGCATAAACCCATTATACCATGTGCTAAAAAACTAATTAACAGGGAACCAAGGTTGTGGCCAATGGATTATAGAGGGTAAAAAACATGGCCAGACATTTTCTTTTTCATTTTTAGCAATAATATAATATCAGTTCATTCCCAATCAAATTAAACTATCACAACAAGAGAGCTGCTATTTTATAATTTGACATTATAAAATAATGAAATCATACCTTTTTAATAAGTTGAAGAAGATGGCTGCAGTCAATGTTACCAACTTTATCCTTGATATTCTTTGTCAAGAATGCTGAGCCAACCAACAACTCGTAATTAACCTTACCACTAGGAGACACAGGAAATGATTCCATAAAGAAGAAACGGTTGGGAAGTACAACTGATGGAAGTTTGTTAATCATCCAACTTCTGATTGCAGGTATTAATAATTCACCCAATCTTTCCTTTTCCTTTAATATGATAAAGGCTTCAAGAAGCACAAGTTCTGCCTGATTATTTCGACAAACTACAGCAGCATCATTAATATATGGATGCTCTCTTAGCAAATCTTCAACTTCTTCTAGGGCTATACGCTGTCCATTGATTTTTATAATGCGGTCTTTTCTTCCCAAAAATACAAAGTCACCATTTGACAACTGTTTGACTAAATCACCAGTTCTAAAGTATAATTGGCCTTGGCAAGCATTAACAGAATCACCACAACTGTAACTTTGAGGCAACTTTGCAAATGCATCAGATATTATATTAGATTCACTATAGTATCCCCTAAAGATGCAAGAGCCACCAACATATAGCTCTCCCTCATTTGACACACCATTTTCACTAAGCATCACATCACAGTTAGTAATGGGTAAACCTATTGGAACACTGGTTAGCATTTCTTCCTTCAAAATCAATGGCATCCTCTTGCAATCAAAATATGTACAGTCACCAGAGACCTTAGTTTAAAAAGTGGAAAAGAAACAGAAATGCATTAGCCAGTGATAATTATACAATAGACTAGAAAATTGCACTATGACAAGCACCATGACAAAAAAACTCACAAATTTGCATTCAAAATAAAAGTAGAGAAAAAGAAAACAAATGCATTAGTCAATGACAATGACACAAAAGACAAGGTGCAATGTAGATCCTCGTGACAAAATCTAATGTAAATAGCTCAAGTTGGACTGAGTTCCCATGGGACTACTTAACTCAAGATCATGTCCCGTCAAAATCACTTTGTCTCCACTTTAGCCTATCCTTCACCTCTCCAAACCATGTCCTAAATCTTTTTGTTACCCAAAAACAAATCATGATTTCCATTGTTAATAGTTTATTAATATTAAAAAATAAATGAAAACAAAAGATAACTCAAAGTCCAACCAGCATTACTCTCCAGCAGACAATATGTATCTAACTGATATTGTCTGATTGAGGTACCCATCAGTTAGTTAGTTACATGGATAGTTAGGTTTGTTGGTTGAAGATATAAGGCATGTTTCCTATAAATAGGAGTAGGTAGGGAGACAGATCATCTTATCATTTTGAGAAAGGACTGTACTCTTAGAGTGTGGGGAGAGAACAGGGTCTCTAGAATACCCTGAGTAATCAATAAAATTCATTTCTTTTTCTAGTTTCCAGTTCAGTTTCTATCATTATCTTAGCATACCTTAATAAAACATGAAATGCTACTGCCAATGTTCATTGAGAACTTCAATATAAATATTTCGAAGGAAATTAGCCATTGAACAACTTAACAAAGTAAAAAAAATAGGCCACTTTTTGAAACTGCATATTATACAAATCAAGAAAAGAAGTTTATGGCAACTGAAAATTTGCAACTTGTCATCTGTACTAATCCTATGGAGTAACATTGTCCAAAAAAATGTAATCTTAGAAGAAGTTCAGGGGCCATTTGGTTTGAGAAAACATTTTTTTTTTCTGTTTTCATTTTTAATTACAAAAATGCAACATTGTTTTCACTGTTTCCTATTTTCAAAAGTTTATATAGGAAACAACTAAAACAGAAAATGAAAATGGAAAACAAAAAAAAGTTGTTTTTATGACAATATATCTTTTCTATATTTAATTATTAGTCTAGAGGTTACTACTGTACTTTATTAGTTAGCAGTTAGTTTATATAACAGCTATCAGTTACTCGGTGACAGTTACAACTGTCACATTATTCTGACTCAGCACCTGTATATACTGTAAACAGGGCTAAACTATGTGTTGTATTCATTTTCTCAAATCAATAATATTAGATTCACATTGAGAAACAGTTGTCATTCTAATATGCAAACTTTTGAAAAAATAAGAAACAAAATGAGAATAAGGTGTCATTTTTATAATTAAAAGTGAAAGCAGAAAATGTTTTCTCAAACCAAGCAGCCCCTTAGGTTTCCAAACACCTAAATTTTCAAGTCAGAAACGCTCAATTCTGTACATCTAAGGTGGACAATTTTTTCTTTTCCCACAAAACAAATATTGTTTCTGTTTTGATTAATGCAAGGAAGGTCTTTGTAAAATTTGAAATAAGAACTGCTCACATAGGTGTTCTAATGCATAATGGAGTTTAGTACAATGACCTCAACTTTTTATTTAGCCAAATTAGTCAAGAAGAATGAAGTATTTACATCATCAAAGTTTTGGTTATTTATTTTTTAATTTTTTGCAATTATATTTCTCTACTTTTATTTCATACTGAAAAGCTAATAAAAAATTATAAAGTATAGTTAGTGACTAATAAAGTACTGAAAAACTATTGACACACACAAGTGTGTATCACAATACTAGTAATGAATACAGGATGGCCTATAATATCTACCTATAACATAGAAAATCCCCTCAGATCTAAGACATTACAAAAAATTTACTTGCTATAGGAAAGCAAGATAAAATAAGGGGGCTACTTATAATCATAATGAATGGGCTTCTGCTCCAGAGGTAAAAAGTATGGAACAAAGGGGCATCATTGATGACTTTCTACTCGTCGTAAATTATAGTAAGAGCAGTTAAGAAACTTCCAATTTTTCAAAAGTTAAGTGTGGATTATAATAGAAAATAAGATCAAAGTGCTGTGAAGCACATATAAAATATTGCGTTTCCACTACTTTAATAATCAAATTTCATTCCATACTGAAAAGAAGTGTAGTAATTTGGCAGGGGAAACAAACAAATAAGTCAATGCAATAGAAGTTATCTTACATTTTCCTGCTTTTTGTCATTGCAGAAGCAGAGCAGATGTTCTAGTGGTTAGTGATAATAACAATTGTTAACTGCATTAAGTAGCAACTCTGTTTCTAATTAATTCACTTAGTCTATAATATCTAACATGCATACCTACACAAGCATTGATTTCCAGTAACAAAGCAAGACAAAAACAAAGACAACAGCTAGGAAATACTTTTGAAATTACCTTCATGCATTGAAAAGAAACAAAGTGTGGGTGCAAGAATGTCGTAACAGGAACTAAACAGCAAATGTAAATTATGAACACTCTTGAAAAATCTCAGACTATAGAAAGATAACCTTCTGCTCTAACCTCAGTACTTCCATATAAGTTCAAGATTGATGTCTTTGGTAATATAATTGAAAGCATCTCCCACAAGGTCAAAGGAAAAGTTTCACCACTAAGCACAAGCAACTTCAGTGAATTTTCAACTCGCATGTTAGCATGGGTTTGCAATACAGGAAGAACAGTCCTCATCAGTGATGGAACAGCTGTAAGCCTATTAACAAAATATGCCTACAGAAGCATTCAATATAACAGGAAAAGTAAGAAATTGAAAGTAATATAATTTTATTAATAAGTACTAACTGATACTGTGATAGAAACAAAAAGAAACTAGAGTGCTTCCCAAACATATGTGATAATTAAAATATAAATTTGTTAATATTATTGGATAATATTGGCAATAATAAATCACAAAAGCACAATCAGGAATTACCATACCTGCAGAAAATCCATTATAGAATATATATTTTCTTTTAGCTCATTGAAAGGAGGAATAACTAACACACAAGCAGTCAAAATAGCACTTAGAAATTCTTGCAGGTGGTCAATGAAGCTAACTGATGACTTAAACAACAACTGTTCCTGCCCATTCAGAGGATACATTCCTTGCATCCATAAAAAGCGATTTGAAAGACCTAGCAAGAATGTAAAAGTAAAACAAATTGCAACATATTACAATTACAAATTACAATGTCTATACTGATACATAATAAAAAAAATTATTATGCATAAGAAACTTTTATTTTAAAAACAGCACTTTAGGCATCAGCTAGCAAGAGACACGCATCACGATGGAAGCTAAGTATTGTAGCTTCTGCATAAATTCACAAATTGATATGAAAATTCTCAGACTCACATATGAAACGTGCTACCCGGCACACATTTAGAACATTATAAAAATTATATTTATATTATAATTTTATTAGTTTTTCATATTTCTATATCTTCCCATATCTGTACCTTAGTTTTAGAAATTTTATTGTGTCTGCATACCTATTCAGCTATACTTGTACCAATACTGGTACTCATGTATCCGTGCATTGTTGAGAGACAATGTTGAGGCTAATGAGTGGATATATAATTATATATGCATGAAAATTTAAGACTAGGAGCGAATATATCTAGGAGAAAGTTTGAGTAGCACTCAAGAAGCACAAGATGAGAAAAAATCATACAAAGTAGTCTGATTATGTGGAGAGAAGTCAAGAGACAATTAAATGGTCAACCGAGAAAAGTAGATTAAAAGGAATATCTAAGAAAATATTAGGAGAAACCATTAATAAAGGCCTTGCTCTAAATTATTTTATTGGAACTTTTGTTTATAATAGATCCCAATGTTGTCAATTGTAAATATTCATCTTTTATTGAAAGTTATTTATTTGTTATCCAAAACAAACAACTTCCTCTCTAAATTAATAAAAGTTTCTTATCCAAAACAATCCACAGTAACAAGATACCTTGTTCAGTGCCACACACTCCTTTAGGCTTTCCAGTTGATCCAGATGTGTACATCAGATAGCAGAATGATCTTTGTTTTTCATTGGCACAAGGCCATGCCAAATCTGTTGGACCACTACATTCTTGAAGGTTTTTGTCAATGGAGTAATTCAAAACAGGACAACTAATTGACTTTACCAGCCAATGTGATTCATCAAGCTTGTCCAAGTTGCTTTTACCAAAAGAAGATTGGGACCCTATAATGAGATCAACATTTGAAGAAGAAGCAACAGACAAAATCCTTTCGTTTGGCCAAAATGGATCCAGAGGCAAGAAGGCTTCCCCACACCTCAGTACTGAAAGAACAGCAACAATATATTCAACAGAAGGAGGCATATAAATCCCCACTATCTTTGGCCTATACTCTTCACTTGATTCAGCCATCGCCCCTTCACTAAGCGCGACAGTTTCCAAGGACTCAGGTGTCTGTACAGCTCCCTCTTCACAGTTGACACCACTGCTACCTGCAGCCAAATACAGCATGGCATTACAAAATCAAGCACAAACCTTTCCCCATTCTGACACAAAAGATTGACAATGAACTGTCAAATAATAGCTTCTCAGGCATTTGCCAAAACATTTAATACACACATATTCAAGTAAAGGGAACCACATATTTTCTTAACATGAGTTAACCTTCCAATCATGCCTTATTTACTTTTTTTATTACCATGTAACAAATGTGACGTATCTACCAATGCTAATGACTAATCTCTATCGGGAGACTTGATTAGTCATCTCTAATGAAGTCTCCTCTCTTAACTACACTTTTTCATTCACAAGACTTGAACCCAAAACCTTATCTAAAAAATTGGAACCCAATTCTACTCGAGACCAAGGTAATGTTCATGCCTTCACTTTTATAACCATTTCATATTTTTCACAATTTTAAACTGAAAAAATAACCCATTCCCTCACTTTCCCTCCAATTTCCTCCAACCAAACACGCCATAAAAAAAAGCTTCCCCACCCGGATGGATCATGAAACAGCACATGAAAAACACACATGAGAGTTTCATTCTCAATGTTGTCATTAACAAACAAGTGGCTTACACTTAGAATTGAAAACTAACTAACTACCTATCTAACTGTTCCATCCCACCAAAAAGTCTCACATTAATTGAGCTCAATGGCAACTTATAATCACTCTCTTTCCTTAACCTACGGAGGCAAAGCTGATAATAACTGGAATGCAGTGAACCAACAATGTAGCAGACTTAAGTGGAACACTAACTAACTATCTAACAAGGAGAAATGTTCCATCATGGAGTGAATAACTAACCTCGAGATTGGGCAGTGATCAAGTGCGGGTCATCCGCACCAAGCAGGATAGAGCGGAGTCGGGAGCTGAGAGAACGAACGGCGTTCAAGACATGAAAGTAAGTAAAGGAGCAGTCCCCATGGTACAGTGACGGAGACGTGGATTCGACGCGCTTTTCTAAGAGCGTGGCAATGTCTGCGTTGAAGTCGGTGGTGGCAGAATTTTCGCGGCGAAACTCTCTGGAAAGGTGGGCCACGCCGGAAGCGTGAATCACTGCGATTTTGTTAGGGTTTACGGAAGCCACTCGAAAGAATTCGTGGGAAATGCAACAAAACTGTGTCATGGTCTCCTTCCCTGCGCTCGTCGACATAGTTCATCGGTTTCTTTCTGCCGTATGTTTGTTTCAAGGGCTGAGAAACTTTGCACTAGTTAGTGAGAAGCTAACAGGAGCCCAACCGACTTGTGATAGACTCTTTCTCACATGCTTTATAACACAATTTTTTAGTTTTAGGTTTAACTAATTTTTTTCCTTCCAATTTATAATTTTTTGCAAATTTTGGTCTCAATAAATTTTTTGTGCAATTTGACTCTCAATTTACAAATTTTTGAGAATTTATCTTAACATTAATATTATCCATGATTGTTAAATGACTTTAACTTGACAATTTAAATTAATAAGTTTTTATGTTATTATGATGCTATATATATGATAACGTGACAAAGAAATTAAATTATATATTTTTATTTTTAAAATTTTATATATTTTATCTTTTATTTTTTAAAATTTACATATTTTATCTCTTACTTTCAAAATTATATAGAATTATTTATATAATTTTTAATTATAATCAGTTTAAATTTAAAATTTATAATAATATTAAATTATTTTAGTTTTATTTTAGCTTAATTATATTTTTTATTCTTTAAGTATCATAATCATATAATTTTAATTTTTCAAGTTTTAATTAAGACAATTGAATTTTTTAAGTATTACAAATATATTATCTTAATTTTCGGATTTTATTTGTGTCAATTGAATATTTTAATATCACAAATGTGCAATTTTAATCATTTATATTCTAATTTCATCAATTAAGTATCTCAAATATCACAATTGTATGATTTAAGTCAGTGTATTAACGAGAATGATGTTGATTTATTAAACAAATAAACTAAAATTGCGCAATTATCATATCTTGTAAATCTTACCACATTTGTCATATTTAAAAGACTCAATTGATGTCATTAGTTTAGGAGACTAAAATTATATTGTTTCAATACTTGATAACTAAAAGTATAATTAGACATTTAATGAGTCTTTCTCCTGTGTTAACACGAACAATGTTTGACCTTGTACATAACCACTGCAAATATCACAAAATACAAATTTAGGTGGGTCTCACTTCTCATTTAATAAGTCTTTCTCCTAATTTTTTAGTTTCCCATAAACTTTAACCAATAGTAAAATATATGTTAAGGAATGTCTTATTAACACCTCTCTCTTCTTTATCTTTCTTACTTGTAGGACACTACTTGGAGCTCAACTTGAGGTGACCTACAAGTGGCGTTCTAACATATTTAGAGTTATCCATATTAAATCTCTCCAATACCTTTTTAATATAATTTTGTTATGATAACCATAATTTATCATTCTTCCTGTTGCAAACAATTTTCATGCTAAAGATTTTCCTTCTAATGCCCAAATCATTTATTGCAAAAGACTTATTCAATCCTCATGATTAGAAGAGGTTTCATTATACCCATGATCCATCATGAAAGAGTCAAATTAAATTTGTTATACCATTGTCTTAGAGCTTGTTTAAATCCATATAAGATATTCTTCAACCTATAGATAAGTTTCTTTTAGCCTTTGACAACAAAACCTTCAAGTTCTGTTAAGAAAAATTCAACTCCCACATTCATTAGAGATAAAGCTTAATTAGAGTATGTAAGTAGGGAATAACTCTCACAACCCTCAAATAGAGTTAGACTCAAACCTAAATTATGTATAAGACAGTATATCAGAGCTTATCCTAGATTCTTTATTAGGTCACCTACCATATTATCTACACACCAAGTCTAATAGTGTTGGGCATGAAGAAGTATATTAAGAAGAAAAAAAACTCTAGTCCTACACTGACTAGTGATAAAGCCTTAATAGAATATATAAATAGGAGATAACTCTTATCTTATAAGATGGTTTTATGGGATTAAATTAAACTTAATTCTCAATTATAAGAACTACATATAATTTTTCCTCTCTAGTTAACCATTGAGGAGAGTTGTCTTCACATCAAGTTACTCAATTTCTAAATTCAAATTAGTCGTCAAGCTAAACGCAACTTAGGTTGAAGGTATCTTGACGACAATTAAAAATATTTCTTCACAATTAACTTTTTTTTCTTTTAATTAGAGTCTTTTACAACCAATATTGTCTTTTCCTTTTATTCTAAACAATTCACCTTTGATTTTTGCTTAAACACCCATTTATTCTTGATCATTCTCTTGCCTTAAGTAGCTTCACTAACTTAATTGTGTTGCCTTATATAAGGATTTATCTCTTATTGTCTAGCTTTGTACTAGTTGTCCTTCTTCTTGTGTGACATAGCCAAGGACAAATTTATGTTGTAAGTTGGGGGCATAGCCCCCTAACTTTTTACAATTTTAACTTTTTTATGTATAATATATTAGAAATTATTTGTATTTTAGAATTAGATAATGATATTTAAGTATTATTTATTTTTATTTTTTGATAAAAAAATTTATTCTCCTTTCATAGTTATTATTGGAAAGATAATCACATTTTTTCATCTTTTTAGATAAATATTCTATTTTGTCTAAAAAACTAATTATCTCTATAATATAATTATAAAAATAAAATAGTACAAGTAAGTTGTTAATCGTTAAAATTTGTTTTAGCGTGTGATTATTGTCATAATATAATATTTTTTTTTTAGTATAAACATATAAAAAATATGTTATTTTGAATGATTCTTAATTACTATCATTTGGTGAGTAACAAAATTTATTTTAATTTAATAAATTTTTAAAATATAATCAATAAAATATTTTTTTCTAAATTTTATGATTAACAAATAAATATTAGTTTTTATTATAAATTCATTAAGTTCTTTTGTGGTATGTAAAATTGGTGTTCAATATTTATAATTTTGGATATTAAAAAATTTATCTTGTAATATTGATAATTGATATTTGTAATGTTTTGATAAATTACTATTGTAATTAAAATTTTAAATATTTGAAATGGAATTTGATGCATCCATATATATGTATATAATTTTATATTTTGTTGAATGAAATTTGACTTTCTCTACAGTCTATTCCTGCTGTCTTCCCTCACATAGCTTCTTCATAGATCTGCCCCATCAGTGAGGAGGAAAGGAAGGAGGGGTCCCATCAGTGATGTAGCCAGTTCTTTGATTTTATTTCTTAACAAATAGCAATTACTAGTATCATTCTACACCTTTTCCATTCAAAATACAAACTAGATTTTGATTGGAATGAGTAGAAGTGGTTGATTCTTGCGTATAGCAAGCCCATACTTCTCAGTCATGTCCAATTCTTGTGGCTTCTTTGCATCTGGAATTTTCCAATCAAAGCAATGCAAAAGAGAGGCCAAAATGAAGTGCACCGATCTATAAGCCAATGGAAGTCCAGGACACATCCTTCTTCCGGACCCAAAGGGAATAAGCTCATAATCATGCCCTTTAATATCCATTTTGCACTTCAAAAATCTTTCTGGCACAAAGGAATTTGGATCATTCCATATGTTGGAATTTCTTCCTATGCCCCATACATTAACAAGAATTTGTGTATCTTTGGGCACTTTGTAGCCACATATTTCTACCTCAGACTTTGATTTGTGGTGCAAAAAGGGGACTGGTGGATGCAACCGAAAGGTTTCCTTCACAATTGCTTCCAGATAAGGGAATTTTGAGATGTCTGATTCCTCTGGTTTTCCATCTTTGCCAAGGATATTTAAAAGCTCTCCTTTGGCTTTAGCCATCTTTTCTTGGTTATGAAGCAATTCTGCTATTGCCCACTCTACTGTGCTTGTTGTTGTGTCTGTGCCGGCAACAAATAAGTCCTAGTACAAAATCATCCATGGATGACACGTTAACAACTTTTAAGGCACAATTAAGTTTTAACAATATATTTTGATAACCTCAAACATTATTAATTATTTATGAGGTATATCTAATCATTAGTAATACAATAACAGTATGTACAGGTTTATTTACTTTTAACAATTTATAAAAAAAATTAATCACTGGACATTTCAATATTTTTATGATATTATTAATAATTTGTGAGATATAGTTAACTATAGTACTGCAATTACATATTGGTAATTGTATATGTATATATACACATTCATTTAATCTAGCTAGCTTAGTCAATTGTAATACAACATCAATTAATTATTATCAGATATTTTAATAACTTTATATATTTTTAACTATTTGTAAAATATACTTAATCATTACAATCACAAGTAAAAATCAATAATTATATATAATTACATATTTCCACTCAAAATTAATCTCGCTTGACAGGTAAATCCTACAGTGCAGATATCATTACTTAGTTATTTAGTTGAATAATAATAAATTTCCAATAAAAAAATGTATGTCTGTACGTATTTTTGGATAAATTCTTATACTGTTATACACATGCCACAGGCCAATTAACGGTAAATAGTTGTCTAACTATATGTAGGTATATATTTTATGTATCCAGGTATATATACTCACCACAAGTAAATGTAAGAACTCGTGGCGACTCAATTCAGCTGAATCATGTGTTTCCATGAGGCTGAGGAATGAGTCTAATACATCACGACAAGCCTCACCAGAATCCATTTGTGAAGCTCTTAACTGCATCCTTTCATCAATAATACCATTGAAAATTCTGAGTAGCCTTTGGGTAAAGTATTCTCCCCTTTTTCTTAGGCTTTGTGGATCAAATAAACGAAGAAGTGGGAAAAGGTCAACCACATTAGTCTTTCCAGATGCCAACATTATATCTTCCATAAGCTCCTTGAGATTAATTTGTGACCCTCCACCACAAGGGCCATACTGAGCAAAATCCATAGAGAAGAACATGTAGGACAAGGAGTTAATGGCTGTTGTGAATGCAACTTGACCAATATCAATAGCTTCACCTTTGGTGCAGCTTATGTGCACGAAGTTAAGCAATTCTTGCACCTTTTTGTGGCGAAGAACTCTGGTAGAGTCTAGCTTTTGAGGAGAGAATATGTTTGTAGCACAAATTTTCCTTAGAGTTCTCCACTTAGCTGATGAGGAAGATAACCACACCATAGAAACTTGGTGGTGGTCAAGTGCACGCATAATGTCAGGGATTTCTCTGTCTGAAAAGACAGTGTCATGTATTGTTAATGCTTCTTTGGCAATTTCAGGAGAGGAAATGACTAAGGTGGTTAAGCTCCCTAGCTTGAGAGTCATTAGGGGCCCGTAAATTTTGGAGAGATCAAAAAGTGTTTGATGAGGCTTTTGACCTAATTTTGAGATGTTTCCTATGATGGGATAACGGTATGGCCCCGGTGGCATTTTGGTTTTAGGGCCTCTTTTGGGTAAGTTGATGAAGAAATGAAACCATGACCATGTGATAATCATAGTCATCAGAAATGTTATGTAACACTCCATATAGATGGTGGCAGTATAACAGTATGGCTCCTCTCTCACACTACAGGTTTTCTTTTTATTGAATCTGTGTGAATTTGTTATACACCAGGGAATATATAAATATAATGAAAAGTCACTTGCAGCTGCAATGTCAAAACAAAAAGAATTAAATACGGTAATCCACAATATCATTTATTGAATTCCCTATATGGAATCCTTTATTGGGTTTTGTTGTCAGAGCATCAAATAATGTCTTTACATAGACATATATCTAGAGCCAACAACCCTTTTACGTTTAAATCAGTATTATAAATCATTTTTAAGTTTAATGAAAAATAAGAATACTAAGATAATATTTATTGTTTTGGAGAATGATAAAATAACAGTGGGCTGATATTTGAACTTCATGTACTGGTAAATTTAAGTTATTGAATAAATTTTTTGTATGATATATTAGTATCATTTAGGTTCAAAATGGTAAGAATTATATATATATATATTATCTTTCAATGATAGTGCTAATTATTTTAATTTAATTAGAATATTAGAAAAAAAATTATACATAAAAAAGAAGATTGTAGATATATATATGTGTGTCACGTTGAATTCCAATTTTAGAGAAAAAAGTCATTAATCCAATGACAATAATGTATATTTACATTGAGAATTCTAGCATTTGATGTGACTTCCTATATATAAATTATGTATAGTTGCATCCCTTTATAGATTCAATTAGGTTTAGTTAAATTATGTGATTATTATAACTAACATTAATTAGTAATTAAAATATTTTTTGTTAATTAATTACAATTAAATTTTTTCGTAATTAGTGTATTATATGACGTCCTGAATAAATGGAAATTAAAATTCATAAAATAATTATGATGTTGTTAATTAAAATGAGAAAGATAGCAAGTAACAAAATGATTTATATATTTGTATATGTGTGTATATATATATATATTAAGAGTAAGGAAGATAAAATAAATTTATAAAAATATTTGGGTAACTATAAAAGATAGAAGAATAAAAGTAAAAAAAAAATGAATTTTTAAGATTTTTAAAATAATTAAAATTTGAAAAAAAAATAAAAGTATATAAATAAATAAATAAATAAAAAGATGTATATTTCAAAAGCTGAAAAATCAGCCTGGACTGGTAGCCCACTAGTGTTAAAAGAGGATAGGGGGACTATATATGTTTTTTACCAATTAAAAATCACAGGAAAAATAAATTAGTAAAACTTAGAACGCGTTGACCGAGACTCAAAGGGAGAGACCTGACATCTAGTACTTAGTGTCTTAATCACTGAGTCAAGACACTTCCGATGTTAAAAATCCCAACACGTTTGATTTCATTGTTGGTTAGTTATTCTGAAAAATTATTTAGTTATTTCTTTCTATCGTTTTAGACGAAAATTTTTGGGAATGCATTATTGAATTCGAAGAGCGTTTGATTATTATCTTCATTGCTAAATACATTATTTTATTTGGGATAGTGTTGCTTATGAATATTGGTACTTTAATTACAAAATCCTTAAGGGTTTAGGAACGAATTCATGGATTCCCTGTGTTGGTTATTGAATGAATATTTGAATTATTATTGACACGCTCGTGTAAGTCCTACCAGGGTTAGTAGTATTAGAGGCTACGAAGGATCCTAAAACAAGTAGAATCTCTAATTAGACACATTACGGTGAGATGAGAGTCTACGATAGCTAGAGATAAGAGTCTACGATAACTAGAGATGATGTATACTTGTATGTGTTTTAGATGAAGATGTTAGACGTGAACCTATTGATTTTCAAGTGTCAAAGGCATCTCCTAGCAACATGATGAGAATAAACCCTAACAACGAGAGATGACATTCCAGCTAGCAGTACAATGGTGGATACCCACTCGATGGGTTTTGGGAACTTAAAGATTATATGTAGACTTTTGTGAATGACTATGTAATATTTTGTATAATTTAAATTATTGTTGAAATGGATGTAAACATTATTCTTACGGAGGAAATAACATTTTGTAACTCACTTAACTTATGTTGTTTGTATATCTAGACTTGCATGTCAATTATAATAATTTATTCAATTTTTTTTATAAAAAATTTATTTAGCAAGAAATGACAAAAATTATTTACGTTTGAAATTAAGTATAATTTAACATAATTTAATTCATGAATGGATGTTTTGAGAATTTAAAAAAAAATTAAAATTATTTCTAAAATATTAAAATGGATGTTACATATTATTTTAGTTTATTGATATGACTACACTATTATAAAAAAAAACTTTTATATATATAATTATTTTAATTTATTGTTGATCTCGTAGTGTTTTATTTATCTTTTGTATATATAAATTATGAAACTGTTCTAGAAAGCTTGAAGCAAGTTTTGTATATATAAAAAATATAAATGACAATTCTAAATCACTGTAAGTTTAAATAACTATTTATTATATGAATATAATAGTAATTATAAACAGTTAGAAAGTTAAAACTATTATATATAAAGTGTGAACTTTATGACGGTTAAAACTATTATTAGATAATTTACTGATAGTTATTCTTACTGTCGACACAAATTGATGTTAAGTTACTTAATGTTGTCAAATTTTGCAAGGTTTTTTAACGCATAGAAATAATTTTAGTAGCAGTTATAATCGTAACTAAATGATCTATTGAGGATAAAATTTGATTATGTTGTAGTGAGTATTTACTTAAATACTTTTTTATTATTTGAAATATAGTTTTATTTAAATATATATTTTTAAGAGAGTAATTTTTAAACATATGATTTGAAGAATTTTATTTTTTTTAGAAATATGACAAATATTGTACACTTATATTATGGAAAAAAAATGTAAATTTGTGAGTCTTTAAATTATTTTTTAAAAAAGTTAGCAAAATAATTAAAAAATGATTTAAATGATTACTTTTTACAATTTTTTAATTTATAAATTCATAGTTATATTTGCAGTGCGTATTTATCCAGAGCTCATAAAATTATTTTTAGCGATTATTTTTAATTTTTAATTTTTAATTTTTTTAAAAAATCTATAAATATTCATAGATATTCACGAATATAAAAAATTTTACAGCAATTTTTAAATGAGTACTTGTGCAGATTAACAGGATACATATGAGACAGGTTTTTTATCCAATAGAACAGATCGCGAGTAGTTGTTATCTGTGTCTGTTTTGTTCGATTGCTATCTCTTTATGTGTCTTTCTGATCACAAATTTTATTTTTTAAATTAAATTTTATATGAATTTATTTTTTTACATATTAAATAGGTTAGTGAGAGACAA
Organism: Pachyrhizus erosus; assembly: GCA_026544285.1. Lineage (NCBI taxonomy): Eukaryota > Viridiplantae > Streptophyta > Magnoliopsida > Fabales > Fabaceae > Pachyrhizus > Pachyrhizus erosus. The sequence goes on from JAMLFT010000580.1 coordinate 38,626, forward strand.
AATAATTAAAATAAGATGTTGAGATATAATAATAGATGTTTTGGAATATCAGTTAGTCCTAACATTATGGAAACAACAAGTGGATAGTTTGTTTATGATAATAATATATCGATAAAAACTGTACATGTAGTTACTACTATTAAATAAATAACAAGTTATGTACCGAACATTTGTTTGTTTTTTTTGGTACATTAATCACAATCGATAATGATAGTCAATTCCACACGAGACCATCTATTTTGTTTTAAATAATGATAATCATATATATTATTTTATTATTAATATTATTTTGTGATGCAGCATCAAATAGTGTAGAAAAATTGATTGAGAAGAGAAAATAAATAATTGTGCAAAATGTTTAAATTAAAAGAAGTAAAAGAGAAATAAAAGAAACAAATTGTATTTAATTTATAAAAAGATAAAAAAAAACATTGTTAAATTAAAAGGATTAATATATAATTTTATATTAATTTAATTTAATTTCTTAACAAAGTGATTTATTTTTATTTATTTAAGATATTAAATTATATATTTAATTTATTGTTTAAATTATTTTAATTTAATTAAAGTAATTAAATTATTTGAATTATGAAAAGAGGATAAGAGATAGATATATGCTTATCATCTTGCCACGTTTCTCTTTTCTCTTCTCTGTAAGAATTACACATTTTTCTCTCTCCTCGATCTTCTGTGATGAGACTTTTTTGTTTTTTTTACTTATTCTATCATTTATAATTTTCTCCTTTGTACTTCTATGAAAGAAACAAACCGTGATAATGTGCACCACGAGAAAATTGAACCGATATTGTGAAATTATAATTTATTGAATAAATTGTTTATGCTACCTTCACATATATTTGAATGTTAGAAAACAGTGTTTAATAACGGCTTCATAATGTTATTAGTTATAATTTATTAAAAATTATTTAATTTTTTAAATATTATATTATATTTAATTTTTTTTTTAATTTTATAATTTTTAATCAATAAAAAATATGTATGTAAAACTTTTGTTTATACCACTCCTCGTATTCAAATTTTGACTTTTATATATGATTTAAATGTTAAATATTAATTTATATATTTTACACTTTTTAATTTATCTCTTTGAAACTAATACATTGAAAAGAAAAAACATAAAATCTAAAATTAAAATATATTAACAAAATTAAAGTCGACCTGAATAATTTTATTTTCATAAAAATTTTGATGGCAAAATCAATGTAAATTTAATAGTTTGTCTTAATATGATAAAAAAATTAA
>JAMLFT010000581.1:0-39873 GCA_026544285.1 Pachyrhizus erosus
TGTGTGTTTGTGTGCGTGACTTGTGTGTGTCTGTATGTGTCTGTGTATCAGTGTTTGTGTGTGTTTGTGTGTGTGTGTGTTTCGTGTGTATCTGTGTGTCTTTGTGTCTCTTTGTGTGTGTGTGTGTGTGTATGGGTATTTGTTTGTGTGTTTGTGTTTCTGTCTTTGTTTGTCAGTGTGTCTGTCTTTGTGTGTGTTTCTGTGTGTTTGTCTTTGTATGTGTCTGTGTTTCTATCTTTGTGTGTGTGTGTGTGTGTGTGTGTGTCTTTGTGTGTGTGTGCGTGTGTGTGTGTGTGTGTATGTGTGTGTGTGTGTGTGTGTGTGTGTGTGTGTGTGTGTTTGTGTGTGTGTCTATATGTGTATGTTGCTTTGTGTGTGTGTGTTTGTGTGTGTTTGTTTCTTTGTGTGTGTGTGTGTGTCAGTGTGCGCGTGTGTGTGTGTGTATTTACGTGTTTTTGTGTGTGTATGTGTGTGTCTGTGTGGCTTTGTGTGTGTGTGTGTGTCTCTATATCTGTGTGTGTGTGTCTGTCTTCCTGTGTGTCTGTGTTTGTGTGTGTGTGTGTCTATATGTCTGTATCTATGTGTGTGTGTATGGATGAATGTGTGTGTGTGTGTTTGAGTATCGTGTGTGTGTTTGTGTGTCTATGAGTGTGTGTGTGCAAGCATATGTGTGTGTGTATGTTTGTGTATGTGTGTGTGTGTGTATGTGTGTGTGTTTGTGTGTGTGTCTGTTTGTGTATGTTGCTCTGTGTGTGTGTTTGTGTGTTTGTCTTTGTGGATTTGTGTGTGTGTGTTTGTGTGTGCGTGTGTGTGTGTTGTGTGTGTGTGTGCGTGTGTGTATTTGTGTGTGTGTGTTTGTGTGTGTTTGTGTCTCTTTGTGTGGGTGTCTGTGTGTATGTGTGTGTATGGGTGTGTCTGTCTTTCTGTCTTTGTGTGTGCTTATGTGTTTGTTTTTGCGTGTGTCTGTCTGTGTGTGTATGTCTATGTGTTTGTCTTTATGTGTGTTTGTGTTTCAATCTTTATGTGATTGTGTGTGTGTGTTTGTTTTTGTGTGTGTGTGTGTGTGCGTGTGTGTGTCTGTCTTTGTGTGAGTGTGTGTGTGTGTGTCATTTGTGTAGGTTTGTGTGTGTGTGTCTTTTTGTCTATGTCTGTGTGTGTGTCTCTGTCTATCTGTGTGTCTGTGTTTGCGTGTGTGTGTGGTTGTATGTTTATGTCCATGTGTGTTTCTGTGTGTGTGTGTGTGTGGGTGAGTGTTTGTGTGTGTGTGTCTATGTGTGTGTATGTGTGTGTGTGTGTGTGTTTGAGTGTCGTGTGTGTGTCTGTGTGTCTCTGTGTGTGTGTGTGTCTATGTGTCTGTGTGTGTTTGTGTGTCTGTGTGTGTTTGTGTTTGTGTTTATGTGTGTGTGTGTGTCTGTGCGCATGTGTGTTTGTGTGTGTGTGTGTAGGTGTGTGTGTGTATCTATGTGTCTTCGTGTGTGTGAGAGTCTTTGTGTGTGTCTGTGTGTCTTTGTGTATATGTTTGTGTCTTTGTGTATGTGTTGGTGTAGTTGTGTGTGTGTGTGTGCGTGCGCGCGCGTGTGTTGGTGGGTGTGTGTGTGTGTGTCGTGTGTCTTTGTATCTGTGTTTGTGTCTGTGTGTCTGTCTTTCTGTTTATTTATGTTTGTGTGTGTGTATCTGTATGTCTATGTTTGTGAGTGTGTTTCTATGTATGTGTGTGTGTGTGTGTGTGTGTCTGTGTGTGTGGTTATGTTTGTGTGTCTGTGTGTGTGCTTCTTTGTGTGTGCGTGTGTGTGTTTGTGTGTGTGTGTCTGTGTTTGTGTGTGTGTGTATGTGTGTGTGTTTGTGTGTGAGTGTTTGTGTGTGTATGTGCATCTATGTGTGTGTATCTGTGTGTCTGTGTTTCTGTGTTTGTGTGTGTATCTGTATGTGTGTGTGTGTGTGTGTGTATATGTGTGTGTGTCTGTGTCTGTTTGTCTTTGTGTGTGTGTATGTCTGTATGTCTCCGATTATGTGTCTGTGTGCGTGTGTGTGTGTTGGTGTGTTTGTGTATCTATGTTTCAGTTTGTCTGTGTGTCTTTGTGTGTGTGTGTGTGTGTGCGTGTGTGCATGGATGTCTGTGTGTGTGTGTGTGAAATATGTATGTGTCTGTGTGTGTGCGTGTGTGTGTGTTTGTGTGTGTGTGTGTGTGTGTCTGTGTGTGTGTGTGTTTGAGTGTGTGTGTGTGAAATATGTATGTGTCTGTGTGTGTGCGTGTGTGTGTTTGTGTGTGTGTGTGTGTGTGTGTGTGTGTGTGTGTTTGAGTGTGTGTGTGTGTGTCTATCTTTTGATGTGTCTGTGTTTCTGTATGTCTGTGTCTGTGTGTGTCTATATGTCTGTGTGTGTGTGTGTGCGCCTGTGTCTGTCTTGTTGTTTTTGTGTATGTATGTGTGTGTGTGTGTGTGTATGTGTGTGTGTTTGTGTGTGTGTGTTTGTGTTTGTGTATGTATGTGTGTGTTGCTCTGTGTGTGTGTGTGTGTGTGTGTGTTTGTGTGTCTGTGTGTGTGTTTGTGTGTGTGTATGTGTGTGTCTGTGTGTGTTTGTGTGTGGGTGTGTCTGTCTATCTATCTTTGTGTGTGCTTATGTGTTTGTCTTTGTGTGTGACTGTCTGTGTGTGTGTGTTTATGTGTTTGTCTTGGTGTGTGTCTGTGTTTCTATCTTTGTGTGTGTGTGTGTGTGCTTGTATGTGCGTGTGTGTGCGTTCGTGTGTTTGTAAGTGTATCTGTGTGTCTATGTGTCTCTATGTGTGTGTGTGTGTGTGTCTTTTTCTGGGGGTCTCTATATGTGTGTGTCTGTGTGTTTGTGTTTGTGTGTCTGTGTCTGTGTGTCTGTGTCTGTGTCTGTGTCTGTGTCTGTGTTTTTCTATGTGTTTGTTTCTGTGTATGTCTGTGTGTGTGTGCGTGTGTGTGTAGGTGTGTGTGTGTTTGTGTGCCTTTGTGTATGTGTGTGGTTTTGTGGCTTTCGGTGTGTTTGTGTGTGTATGTCTCTGTGTAAGTGTTAGTGTCTGTGTATGTGTGTTTGTCTTTCTGTGTGTCTGTGTTTGTGTGTGTGTTTGTGTCTGTATGTCTATGTGTGTGTTTTTGTGTGCGTGTGTGTGTCTGTTTGTGTTTTTGTGTGTGTGTGCCTGTGTTTGTGTGTGTGTGTGTCCGTGTTTCTTTGCGTCTGTGTGTCTTTGTGTGTGTGTGTGTGTGTTTATTTGTGTGTGTGTGCGTACGTGCGCGCACGCGCGTGTATGTGTGCTTGTGTGTGTGTGTGTGTGTGTGTATGTGTTTGTGTGTGTGCGTGTCCATGTGTGTGTCTGTGTCATTGTGTGTATCTCTGTGTGTGTGTGTCTCGCTGTGTGTGTGTGTGTGTCTGTGTGTCTGTGTGTGTGTCTGTGTGAGTGTGTGTGTTTCTGTCTGTGTGTCAGTGTGAGTGTGTTTTTGTTTATGTGTGTGTGTGTGGGTGTGTATGTGTCTTTGTATGTATATGTGTGTGTCAATGTGTCTGTGTGTTTGTGTGTGTGTGTTTATTTGTATGTGTGTGTGTGTGTCTATGTGTCTATGTCTCCGTGTCTATGTGTCTATGTCTCTATGTCTCAATGTCTGTGTGTCTGTGTGTGTTTGCGTATCTGTGTTTGTGTGTGTGTGTGTGTGTGTGTGTTTGTGTGTTTGCCTGTGTGTCTATATGTTTGTGTGTGTGTGTGTTTGTATGTGTGTATGTGTTTGTGTGTCTGTGTGTTTGTCTGTGTGTCTATGTGTTTGTCTGTAGGTGTGTCTGTGTCTGTGTGTCTGTTTATCTGTGTGTGTGTGTGTGTGTGTGTTTGTTTGTTTGTGTGTGTTAGTGTCTCTGCGTGTGTGTGTGTGTGTTTGTGTCTGTGTTGCGTCTTTATGTGTGTATATGTGTGTGTGTGTGTTTGTGTGCCTGTGTGGGTGTATGTGTGTCTCTCTGTGTGTGTTTGTGTATATGTGTGTGTCTGTGTGTTTGTCTTTTTGTGTTTCTATGTTTTTATCTTTGTGTGTGTGTGTCTGCGTTTGTGTGTGTGTCTACGTGTGTATGTCTGTGTGTGTGTCTTTGTGTGTGTGTGTGTGTGTGTTTGTTTGTGTCTATGTGTTTGTGTGTGTGTGTGTCTGTATGTGTGTCTGTGTGTGTGTGCGTGTTTGTGTGTGTGTGTGTGTGTGTCTGTGTCTGTATGTGTATTTGTTTATCTCTATGTGTGTCTGTGTCTGTGTCTGTGTGTTTGTGTCTGTGCTGTGTCTCTATGTGTGTATTTGTGTGTGTATGTCTCTCTGTGTGTGTATGTCTCTCTGTGTGTGTGTCTCTCTTTGTGTGTTTGTGTTTGTGCGTGCGTGCGTGTGTGTCTATGTGTTTGTCTTTTTGTGTGTCTGTGTTTCTATCTCTGTGTGTGTATGTGTGTAAGTGTGTATGTTTGTGTGTGTATGTGTGTGTGTCTATGTCTGTGTCTATGTGTGTGTGTGTGTGTCTTTGTGTGTATCTGTGTGTTTTTCTGTGTGTGTCTTTGTGTGTGTGTTTGTATGGGTGTGCGTGTGTGCGTGTTTGTGTGTGTACCTACGTGTGTGTGCGTGTCTGTGTATCTATGTGTCTATGTGATTGTGTCTATGTGTCTTTATGTGTATGTCTGTGTGTATGTGTGTCTATGGGTATGTTTGTGTGTGTCTGTGTCTATGTATGTATTTGTGTTTGTATGTCTAGGTGTGTGTGTGTGTGTGTGTGTGTGTATGTGTTTATGTGTGTGTGTGTGTTTGTATATATGTGTGTTTGCCTGTACACCTATGTATCTGTGTCTGTGTCTGTGTCTGTTTGTCTCTGTGTGTGTTTGTGTGTTTGCGTGTGCATGCGTGTGTGTTTGTATGTGTCTGCGTGTCTATGTGTCTTTGTGTCTGTGTCTGTGTGTGTTTATGTGTGTATTTGTGTGTGTGTGTGTGTGTGTTTATGTGTGTATTTGTTTGTGTGTGTGTGTGTTTATGTGTGTATTTGTTTGTGTGTGTGTGTGTGTTAAATGTGTGTGTGTGTGTGTTTGTCTATGTGAGTGTTTGTACATGTGTGTGTCTGTGTGTGTGTGTGTGTGTGTGTCTATGTCTGTTTGTCTGTGTGTGTGTCTATGTATGTGTGTGTGTGTGTATTTGTGTTTGTGTGTACGTGTGTGTGTCTGCGTGTGCGCGTGTGTGTGTTTGTGTGTGTCTGTGTGTGTGTTTGTGTGTGTGTATGTGTCTCTATTTGTGTATCTTTGTGTGTGTGAGTGTGTCTCTCTATGTGTCTCTGTGTCTGTATGTGTGTGTTTGTGTGTGTGTTTTTGTGTGTGTGTGTGTCTGTATGTGCCTGTGTGTGTGTCTTTGTGTCTGTATGTCTTTGTGTGTGTGCGTGTCGGTTTGTATGTGTGGGTGTCTGTTTGTCTGTTTGTGTGTGTGGGTGTTTATGTGTGTTAGTGTCTGTGTGTGTGTCTTTGTTGTGTCTTTATGTGTGTATCTATGTGTGTGTGTGTCTGTGTGCCAGTGTGGGTGTGTTTGTGTCTGTGTGCGTGTGTCTTTGTGTGTATGTGTGTGGGTTTGTGTGTGTCTGTGGGTGTGTGTGTGTGTGTCTGTGTATATGTGTTTGTGTGTGTGTGTCTGTGTATATGTGTTTGTGTGTGTGTCTCTGTGTGTCGTTGTGTGTCTTTGTGTATGTGTGTGTGTGTGTGTGTGTGTCTTTGTGTGTGTGTGTCTTTGTGTATGTGTGTATGTGTTGTGTGTGTGTGTGTTTGTGTGTGTGTCTGTGTTTGTGTGTTTATGTTTGTGTGTGTGTGTGTGTGTGTTTGAGTGTGTCTGTGTGTCTGTTTGTTTGTGTCTTTGTTTGGGTCTGTGTATTTGTGTGTATGTGTGTCAGTGTGTGTGTGTCTATGTTTGTGTCTGCGTCTGCGTTTGTGTGTGTGTGTGTGTGTGTGTGTGTCTGTGTGTGTGTCTATGTCTGTGTTTGTGTTTGTGTTTGTGTTTGTGTCCATGTCTATCTCTGTGTTTGTGTGTCTGTGTTTCTGTGTGTGTGTGTGTTTGTGTGTGTGTATATGTTTGTGTCGATATGTCTGTGTTTTTGTGTGTGTGTGTTTGTGTGTGTCTCTGTGTATGTCTGTGTATGTGTTAGTGTGTGTCTTTGTGTAAGTGTGTGTGTGCATGTGTGTGTGTGTGTGTGTCTGTGCCGGTGTGCTTGTGTATGTGTGAGTTTGTGGCTGTGTGTGTGTCTTTGTGTTTGTGTCTGTGTCTGCGGTGTTGTGTATGTGTGTGCACGCGCGGTGTGTGTGTTTGTGTGTGTGTCTGTGTGTGTGTGTTTCTGTGTGTGTGTGTCTGTGTGTGTATTTGTGTGTTCAAAATATTTTACTTATAAAATTTTAAAATTATTTTATATACCAATGTTACCATAAACTTCAAATTTTTGGTTAGGAAATATTAATTTGAACATTTTAATTTGAATAAAATATACAAAAGACCAATTTTACTTAATTTAAAAAGAAGGAACTTAATTAGTATTAGAGATCTCACATTGATTAATAATATGAACAAAATAACATATATAAGTTGGGAAAAAGCTCCCTTCTTGAGATAGACGAAATCTAAATTCTAAGATGATATTAGAGTTTACCATATCAATTATTGTATAGTTTATTGGGTCATCTTTTATTAGGCCATTGTTAGACCTTTGACAAATGTCTAATTTAGCAAACTTTATGTTCAAAATATCTAGTCCTTCATATGAGAAGCATGTCTTGAAAATCCCACGTCAATTAGTGATATGAACAAAATAGTTTATACAAGTGAAAAACAATTCTCACCTCTTGAGTTAGTTTTTGAGATTGAGTTAGATATAAATTCAATTCTAAGACTTAGCTTGAAATAAAAACTTAGAGAATGAAAATCATACACAACGTACATTAAAGTGGTTCAAAATCTATATTAAATTACAATTCAAAGAATTATAGAGTTAAAAACCATATTTGGTGTTATTTTGGATTAAGAATGAAATAGAAAGAAAATAAATAAAAGGAAAAAAATAAGAATAGAAATAAAATGAGAAAAAATAAAATAAATTGAGAAATTTCTATTTGATTGTTTAAATATATGAAGGAAAAAAAAGAGTGAAAAATAAATAACTTATATGAAAATATTTTTATAGTATTTAAAAAATTAATATTTTACACCATAATTTGTCCTAACACATTATTTATTTAATTTTATTTATAAAAAATAGTTGTCAAGAAATTAGAAAAAAATGAAAAAAAGAGATCATTTATTTTTTTGAATAGTGAATGGTAAAAAAAAATGAGAAAAAAATCTCCTTCATTCATGTAGAAATCAACACATTTAAGAGAAAACAAAACTTCACTTAGTAGAGAAGAAAATATTTTTGACAAAAAAAAATCAAGATGCTTAGCCACCGTATTTGGTGAGATTATTATTATTGGATTCTCATTATTTTACATAGTGAAAGATATCTTTTTATTGTCTCATTGTGATTACAAAAAGTGTAGGAAAAGTTAGATCCAGGAACAATAAATTATTCATTGACATTGTATTAGAAATTTTATTTTTTAAATTTGCCAATAAGTGGTATTAAACTTTAGCTTGTTACTTAAATTAACTTGTGTCATTCATAACGGAAGATTTAACCTTGATAATCATGATTAATTTAACCTTTTCAAATTACTCTATTTGGAAGCCTAGAATAGAGGACATTTCTATTCCAAATATTTGTACCATCCTTTGCAAAATAAAGGGAAGAAACTTGAATCTAAATCTAATGTTAATTGGACTTTGATGAATAGGAAAATTGTCAAATAATCTAAAAATGGATAAACTAGAGTGTCTTTTATCACATAGTATAAGAAAAAATTGCATATGCATTACGGATGAAACTAAAATCCATGTACAAGAGAATCAAGAATGAGTGATGCATATGAAATGTGCATTTAAGGACAAACATACCCTATATGATAGTAATAGTAAATCTTGAGTCTGAATATTGCACCGTCAAATTAGACCTTAATTGTGCATTTAAAATTATCCAAATTCTTATTTTTATTGGTTCCTTAATTAGACTTTAGTTGTTAATTATCCTTCTTAATTTTCAACAAAAATTGGTCAAATTCTATCATTTGTCTATTTCTAATTAAAGTCCTAATTGATTATCTAAGGTTTGAAATTAAGGAAAAACATGAAGTATATAGAGGGTGATTAACAATTATTAATCTAATTAAGCATTCATATAACATTAACGATCATCAGACATTATATAAACACAATTGCTTCACAATTTGATTAATTATAGATAAATCGTCATTGACAAATAATTAACTAGCATTCAGAGTGATTAATTCAAAACTATAACTAAAAGTATTGAAGTGTTTCAACTAAGTGAATAAAAGAGAAATTCAATTAACATAGATAATTGAGGTTCAAATTCCATATCATAATCCTAGTTGAAGAGTTTTTAGCAAACCATGGATATAGGAAAGTATAAAATGACAAAGAAATACACAAAGAGAAACAAAGAGGAAAAGCTTTTACAAGTTAGAACCTCCATGATGCTCTTCATGATCCTTCTAACCTTGTATCCATTTCTCAACACTCACTAACTCACCCAGGAATTCTCAATTAAAAATAAAGTAAAAGATACATCCTTACATTTCCATCTTTCTATTTATAATGAAAATTTTGAGGTTGAGGTGTGAAGTTTAGTATGACCATGCTAATTAGGTAGCCAATTTGACACTTGAAATCTTTAGGTGCCTCTAATGAACATTGATAATTGATTTTGTAATAAAGATGTAACACTAGCATGCTTCTTTTTAGGCGCCTTGGATCACTTGTTTTGCTTAGCATAACCATGCTAAGTGGCCAACATGGTCATGCTCTTCAATAATACTCTTTTAGTCTTCAAATGGTAATCTTTTGAGTTTTTTTTTTACCTCATCCTCTTGAGCGCATGTGTGTTGGAAATTTACCCAAAAACGTGAGTTTTGCCAATAAATTGAATAAGAAAGAGAACAAAATGAAGCCAAAATTCACTTCCTAGCACATGCAAAATATGGTTTATCTATTAAAAGAAAACTTCTTTTAAAGCTTAAGTTTTATTGGCAACAAACTTCCAAGAATCAAAATTATAGGTTATTTGAACATAGCTACTAATGGTTTGCTTTAAGATGTCAGTTATTAAGATAGGATTTGATCATAAGCATGGAGAAACATGAAAAGCACCAACCTACAAAATGGAAGCCTTTCAAACATAGATTTTGCCCAATCAAAAGTAGGAATATTGGAAAGAGAGCTAACTAAAAGCATGAAAGGTAGTCATGTTTGCCAAATCAAAGTGTAGATATAAAAAATTGTGTATGATTAAAAACATGGTTCATAGGATACTTTAGTCAAAAGGTTGATATCAAAGGCTACACATGGCTAGAGGATCATAAACAAATGCACTACTAAATAAAAGAATGAAGATAAATAAGTCTGCATAGTTTAGAAAAACACATTAGAAACATCAATGTCAAAAGTCATGCACTAGTGTTTAGAAGCACTAAACCCAAAGTAGCAAGCTTTAGAGAAGACTTGTTAGTATTCAAAAGCATAAACTTACAAACAAAATCAAGTCTTCATCCAAGAAAAATTACAAGACAAAATGATTGATGCATAAACATACAATTATTAGAAGCAACACTAGAAGACATCCTTAAGAACAATCTTCAGAAGAAATTCCATGACAAGCACAAGAAGATATCATGAGGAAACCACTAAGAACAGAGAAATGCAATTGGAAAATGAAACATTCTAGAAGATTTAAAGGAGAAGAAAAAGAAATGCATGGTTATATGAAATTAAATAGCTCATACATGTTTGAATATTTGAAATGTTTCTTCCAACAACCATAAATGGTTAGCTCCAAAGGCTTATTTAATGACATCAATTCGAAGGAACTCATTACGAGGAAGAAGTGTTACAAAGAAAAGGTAACGTTAAAAGAGAAAATAAATTATTAGGAATTAATAATTAATAAAATTATTTATTAATTATAATCATATTTGATTAATAATTAATATTAATTCACACTAAAATCCATAATCTTAAGCTCACTAAGAACATATATAAATAGGAGTAAGTTCTAAAGGTAAAGATTACTGCTCAGTCTTTTCACCAATCACATAATCAATTTTTCATATCCATGATTATTTGCTAACTTAAGCATCAAAGTGCCTTTTGTAAGTATTTCCCATCTAGGTCTTGAAGGGTAGCTATGAAATTCGTGAAGAATAAAATTACCTTAATACACCTTTATAGGTACAATCCAATTTTTCATTGTCATAATTGTTTGTATGCTTGGAAGAAAAGTCGATTGCACATAAGAAAAGTAAAATAGGGGAAGAAGGGATGAAAGTAGTCACGAAAGAAACCAATAAGTTGTTAACAATATATTTCATACAAGAAGTACAATATACCACAAGACTATCAAATGTAGTAATGGCGAAAAAAGAAAAAAAATGGTGCATATGCGTTGATTATACTGACCTTAATAAAGCATGCCCAAAACATACGTATCTTTTACCGAATATTGATAGACTTGTAGATGGTGCAATGGGGTATCAACTCCTGAGGTTTTTGGGTGTATATTTTGGCAACAATCAAATCTGAATGTTTCTGCTAGATGAAGACAAGATGACTTTTATTAAAAAATTGGAAAATTTTGATTACTAAGCAATGCCTTTTTGATTGAAGAACCTTGATGTGACTTATAAAAAACTCATGGATAAAATTTTCCACACACAGATAGGTAAAAACATGGAAGTGTATGTAGATGATATAACTATCAAGTCAACAATTACTGAGTCACATGCACACCACTTGTGTGGAAATTTAATGAATTAGAAAGCATAACATGCAACTTGATCTAGAAAAATGTGTTTTTGGCATTAAAAGAGGAAAATTCTTAGGGTTTGTGTTAACCCATATAGGTATAAAAGCCAACCTGAATAAATGTAAAGTCATTTTAGACATGTGTAGTTTGGCTAACATTAAGGAAGTTCAAAGATTTGTTAGGAGACTTGTATCACTATCTCGTTTTCTTCTAAGATTAATGGAAAAAACAAGTTCTATTATTAGGTTACTTAAGAAGGCGATGAAATTTAAATGGGATGATAAATGCAAGCTGCCTTTCCAAGAATTAAAAACTCTTTTTGCCACTCCACCAATTTTGTTAAAGCCTATACTCAACCAATATATGTTTGTGTATCTCTCAATTTCTGAGAAACAATTAGTGTCTTTCTTGTGTAGGAAAAGTAGAAGACTTTGTTTCCTATTTCCTACATCAATAAAGTGTTGCCAGACTTAAAAAGTCTTTACCACATTGTGGAGAGGTTTACTTTATTTGGTGAACGCAACAAGGAGACTTCAACAATATTTTCAAAGTCATCAAATTATAGTCAAGACAAATTATTCTATTATAAAATTTGTATGAAAGCCTAAATTGGCCAAAAGAAGGGTGGCATGGTTAGTTGAGTTCTAGACATCACATATGAACCAAGGGGGGAAATTAAAGCACAATGCTTAGTTGATTTCTTAAATAAATTATATTCGAATCGTGAGAATGATGACAAATGGCAGACCTTGTATGTTGACGGATCATTGAATAAAATCGGGAATGGAACAATAATTATTTAGGAAGGGCTATGGGGTTTGATTCTTGAACAATCCTTAGATTTGACTTTAAAGCATCAAACTATCAAGCAGGCCTTATACCTATACTAGCCTTGGCATTAGAAATGGAAGCAAGAAGAGTAAGGTGCAAAAGTGATTCTCAATTAGTGGCATAATAGTTGATTGGAGTACTTTAGGCCAAAATACTTAAATTTTCAGATATTTTCAAAAGGTTAAAGGCTCGATGAAAGGCTTTGAAAAGGTTGAAGTATGTCACATACGAGAAAGAAAAATTCCAAGGCAGACTTGTTAGCTAAACTTGTTAGTATTAAGAATCTAGGTCACGACAAAACTATCATTCAATATACCATCGCTACTCCTAGCATTGAAGAAACATGTGAAAGTATGCAAATAAATATAAAAGATAGATAATATATGACATATTTGTACACATACTTGAAAATAGAGTAATTACCAAGTGATACCTAAGAAGCCAAAAAGATTAAAGCATAAGCAACTAGGTATACATTGATTACCGAAGAATTATACCAACTATGGTTCTTAACTCCGCTTCTACAATGTCTTACCGATGATCAAGCTAAATATGTTATGGAAGAAATTCATAAAGGCATTTGTGGGGAAAATTCTAGAGGAAGAACAATGTCAACCCATCCCTTAAGAGTATACTATTATTGGCCTACTCTAAGAAACAACTATTTGGAATATGCCTAGAAATGTGTCGACTGTTAGAAACACGACAACCTAATACACCTATCAGCTAATGAAATACACTTAGTTTTCTCATGTTGGCCCTTTATTACTTAGGGAATGGATACTCTCAAACCATTTCCCTTAGTGAGAGGGCAATGCAAATTTCTCATAGTAGTAGTTGAATATTTCACTCCATTGATTGAAATGCATCCTATAGTAAATATCATAGCTCAAAATGTATAAAAGTTTGTTTGGAAGAATATCATAATCTGATTCGGTATTCCCTAAGTCATCATCATAAACAACAATCGACAATTTACAAACGTCAAATTAAATGTATTTTTTTATGAAGGACTAAAAATACCAAATTGAGTATCTTTGGTGGAACATCCTTAGTCAAATAATTAGGCAGAAGCAACAATTAAGGTCATTTTTAGATAATTAAAGAAAAGGCTACGATAAAAAAAAGGTGCATGGGCAAATGAATTACTCAAAGTCCTTTAGGCATATAGGTGTACCCCACAACTATCCACGAGGGAAACCATTTTTGGTTAGCTTATGAGGTACACTCTATGATATCCATAAAAGTGAGAGAATCATATTTGAGGATGAGTTAATGCCATAAATAGAGTAATGAGGAGTTTATGAAAGTTAAACTTGATAGTCTTGAAGAAGTTCGAGAAACAACAAGAATAAGAGAAATAACAAGAATTATAGAAACAACAACCAAGCAAAGAACATCTCAATGCTAGAAGTTGTTGATGAAATCGAAAACCTTTCAATCAGGAGATTTAGTTTGGCAAATTCAAGGAGAAATTTGCAAAGATTCCCAAAAAGGAAAATTTGTAGCAAATTGGGATGGCCTTTTCGAGTGAATCAAGCTTTAGCTAATAAGATACATAAATTGGAATATCTCTTAGGAGAACTTAAATCTCAAACATGGAATGAATCATTTGAAATTTTATTTCAATTATCATGATGAAACATTTTTGCAACATGGTAATGTACCCTTTTCCTACTTTGATCTTTTTTTCCTATAAGAGCATGAAAGAATTTTTGGTTGATGGGGTTTTAACGAGGTACACTAAGAAACATAAATAAAATAAGACTTTTGATAATCTAATATTCTTATTTATTAATAGATCTTTAGTTTAACAAAGGTTTCCTTGCTAAGATACCTATCTTGGTTAGAACGCGACTCTGTAGTTTAACAAAGGCTTCCCTACTGAGATACCCATCTTGGTTAAGGACATGCCTCTTAAGTTTATTAAGGCTTCCTTGGTGAGATACCCATCTTGACCAGAGAAACACCTCTTTAGTTTGACAAGGCTTCCCTACCAAGATACCCATATCAGCCAAGAATGAAACTCTTCAATTTAACAAGGCTTCCCTACCAAGATACCCATATCAACCAAGAACGCACCTCTTTAGTTTAACAAGGCTTCCTATTGAGATACCTATATCAACTAAGAACATTCCTCTTCATTTAAACAAAGACTTACCTATTGAGATACGCATCTCGACTAAGGACGTGCCTCTTTAGTTTAATAGGGTTTCCCTATTGAGATATGCATCTTAGCCAAGGACTCTCCTCTTCAATTTAACAAGGCTTCTTTACCAAGATACCCATCTCGACCAAAGACGCACCTCTTTAGTTTAACAAGGTTCCTTGCCAAGATACGCATCTTGGCTAAGGACACGCCTCTTTGGTTTAACAAGGATTCCGTATCAAGATACATATCTTGGCCAATGACGTGCCTCTTCGGTTTAACAAGGCTTCCTTACCAAGATATGCATCTCAACTAAGGACATGCCTTTTTTGCTTAAAAAATTAGTTGTCATTTTAAGGTACGCATCATGCCGAGATACGCATTGCAACCAAGGATGCACCACAATGTTACAAAAGGTTTCTCTATTGTGACACAGATTTGGGTCAAAGATGCGCCTCTTCGATTTAATAAAAGCCTTATTGCCGAGATATGCATATTGACCAAGCATGTGTTTAAGCTTAATACATTTTTTCCTTTATCAAGGCATATATTCTGCCTAATTTTAGTCTTTAATATAAGTCTAAACTGTTGAAACATGAATTTTTAATTTTATATAAAATAAGAATGCATTTGATGTAAATTATTGTTGGTCAATATGATGTTTGAGACATGTTCAAATAAATATTCTGAACTTAAGAAGATAACAAAATAAAGGCATATCATCTAAAAAAGAAGACTAGTTTGAATTCATAAAAGGTTAATGGACAAATTACAAAAGATTACAAAAAAGAAGGTGTTGTTAGCCTAGTTACATGAAATGTTTAATCTTGTTAGGGAGAAGTTTGTTGGTCATCATCATCTTCATCCTTCACATCCACTAAAATATCCTAACTAGTAGTTATAGAAGTTGGAGGAACTTCAAAGGATTCAACATCGACAACAGGAGAAGAATTTATAGTGGTGGCCGAAGCAAGATTTCAAGGTATCTCAACAAGATCTATTGATTAGCCTTCATAAACATCTTTATCAATGTCAAACCCAAAGATATCCACAAAGTTGAACTATTGTGCTTGACGAATGACCTTTTTGAACCTTGTTTTGTGTTGATGAATCACACTAACCTTTGTCCTAGCCACTAAGGCCTCAATAATCCTTTTAACTTTCATCTTGACATTTCAAGATTCTTCCATTTTGGCAAAGCTCTTGTTAAGATTCTCCACTTTTGTGCCATGTAAAGTTGTAAAATTCTCAACCCTTTTCAACTTTCAACTTTCAACTCTCAACTCATAAAATTTCTATCATCCTCCAATAACTTTATTTTCTATTTCAATCGATCTATCTTGACATTTAACTTTTCATTTTCTTCAATAGTGTTTTTCAACGTTGAAGATGAGGTTGATACCTCTCGAGAATGTTGTCATAATCTTTCTTTGACTTCTCCTTTTTGTGTTTATGTTTCCTTTTCTTCTTAAAAGGATCTAGT
Organism: Pachyrhizus erosus; assembly: GCA_026544285.1. NCBI lineage: Eukaryota > Viridiplantae > Streptophyta > Magnoliopsida > Fabales > Fabaceae > Pachyrhizus > Pachyrhizus erosus. The sequence continues at coordinate 15,372 of JAMLFT010000581.1, forward strand.
GGGTTGTTTTCAAGCATGAGACCTATGTTGGCATATCTCAACAAACTTAATAAAAGCCTTCATAAGGATATCCCATTGAAACTTTGAATAAAGGCCCCAAGTCTTTTCTTTTACCCAGATAAACTTCTTGATTCGAACATTGACCTTATTATGAGATGATGCCTCCAAAGAACTAGATATTGGCCATGTTTTCTTCTTAACTTAGAAAACGTATATTTTCAAACTACGATGAACTTGAAGTATTTGAAGATGTCGAACAAGAAGAATCGCTATTAGATGATGAACTCAAGTTGCTGGAGTGACCTATTTCTTGTACTTCAGAGGATAATAAACCTTGTTGCTTATACTCATCATACTTCCTAAAGTTAGACTCATACACCTCCTAACTCATGGCAAATTAAAATAAGAAAATTTCTAACACGTACATAGAAATAATACAGCTTAACAAAAAAATCACTAAAGATATTTTGGCACTCAATGTTCGACATTCATGTTATTATAAACATAAAGACAATGATGATGACTCACATCCATCCATAAAAAATTGATTATGTAAAGCCCACCAGACAATTGACTAGTATACAACCCAAGATAAACCAATGGATGCTAAAACAATAATCCTTTTTATTTACTTAACAGTAAATTAAGGACTAGAAGACATGGATACCACTAAGATATGCCAATAAGGGCATACCAATTTTTACATAATAGGTAAGGCTAGGAAGATGTCAGCATATCAAAAATTAACTGACCAAGTAGTATGAAAATGTAGGTTGACATCATTCCAGCCTAATAAAAAGAAAAGGAATTATTGAAATTTAATATTTAATAAATTTATTTATTAATTTTAAATATTAATTATAATTATATTGGATTAATAATTAATATTAATCCACATGTAAAGCTCATAATCTTAAGCCTATTAAGTGCACATATAAATAGGAGTAAGTTCTAAAGGTAAAGATGAATGTTCATTTTTTTTTTATTAATCATACAATCAACTTTCCATATCCAAGATTATTTGCCAACTTAGGCATTAGTGTGTTTTTTTGTAGGTATTCCATGTCAATCTTAAAGGGTAATTGTAGAATTCATAAAAAAGAAAATTATCTTAGTATCCCTTTATAGGTACACAAAGTTTAATGTTATTTTGATGAGAGAAAGAAGAATGCCTAAATTTAGAAAGTAGTATAATGAAAGACATGTAAATAAGAGATATTTCAGAATTCACAGTTAGAAAAAAAAATATAAAATATTAACTAAAATTGTCAAAAAAATATTTTATCTAAAATAATTAGTTAATCACATGTTTTTTTTTATTACTATTGCTTTATTTTTTATTTACTTTATTTATTTTACTTTATTTTTATTTTACAAGCGTTTATTGTATTTATACCTATAGGTATATATCACAGCTAGTCTTTATAAAAAATAATTTTATTTAAATTAAATAAAATAATTATGAGGGATAATTTTTTTAAAATATTTAATTTAATTATATTTTTAAAATTTAAGCCTAAACTTCTGATTACATTAAAAATAATTCTATGTGAATTGATTCACTCGTAAATGAATAACTCTTGTCAAAGTTTATTTTCCTTTTGAGAAAAAAAGTATTTGATGTTAAATTCATGTATAATATGACACCACATTATTATATGATATTTATTTAAAACGTTATAGTCATCAAAGTTGAAGTTGGCCTCTCATTCTAGACTTTTCACATATAATTAAGTTAATGATGGGAAAGGCATCCTATAATAGAAAGATGCTAAAAGTGCGAATAGCCCCAAATTTGAGAAAAGTTCATTATCAAATCAAAGTATCGAACAAGATAATTACTACGTATCATGAATTTATTATATCTATCGATTTTAAAACTAATCTAATAATTCATGCTGACTTTTATTTTTATGTTAGAGGTTAGAGTCCTTTTAATAATTGATCTAACTCATTACACCACCGACCTGGGTTAAGTAAAAAGAATAAAGTTATACAATTCACTTAAAATTACCTACAGGAATGATCAAACATATGATTCTTTAAAACACAATTTTTTATTGAGTAAATGTTTAACCATCATTACAACATAATGTAAGAAGTCTCAATTGTGATATTCTTCTTTTCTTTTTTTCCTCACCTTAATTTTCCGATTTTAGTCGATATTATCGATGTTTTTGAGGTTAGATTGGTCAATATTTTGTTGAAGATATTAGTTCATTAATTCAACCGTGACTAAATTAAGGTTAAAATAATAATAATAAAATGTATATTATTAAAATTATATAATATTAAGTAATAAGTTAATATAAATTATAAAAATTTATATTAAATAATTTTTTAATTAATATAAAATATCGTATTATATCTTTATAAAATAATAAAATCCATAATAAATAAGTAAAGAAAGATAATCTATAATAAATATTGTATACTAACCTTTATTAATTTTAAAAATATTTTAGAAAAAAGATTTTAAAATTTGATAAAACTTTTACAAACCAATTCTTTTCACTAATTCTTATCAAATGTCAATAATTCTTAAGTTGTTAGTCTAATTTGTACAATCAGCTAATCTAATCCAATTTTAACAACATTGAATATATTATCAACAAATAAATAATTATTAAAGAGATATTGTATGTATACACGAATACAAAAAAGTTTTTAACATCCATAATTTACATAATTTTCAATAAAATTTATAAAGTATTTGTATGACATGATGATAATTTTATAATATTGAGCCAAGTATTTGAAATTGGTTCTTTATCAATCAATTCAGAAAATATTTTTTTGGATAGATTCTCAAAACTATTTAAAAAGAATATTTTACATTAACTATATAAAAATTAATATATAATAATCTTAATGTCCTTTTTGTAACTTGAAAGGCTCTTAACAAGCCATCCAAGATGATCTAGAAAATCTATTCTACATTGGTTCTTTTGATCTAAAAAGTCCTATAGATGTTTTACCTACACAATTATGCAAATGTTTTCATTCTCATTCCAATTCTATAAACCTTTTCTTTGGCCCCAATGATGTTGAAACCCTTCTTTCTCTGTGTCAATATAATTTTTGTTTTGAAGTTTCTATTTTTAAAAGTCTTATTGTCATTGTGTTCATTGCTTTACGACCTGTGACTCTTCTTTTCCCCCATTACAGTTTTGCTTTTTTGCTTGCTCGTGCTTTGAAAAAGGTATGTTTTTATTTAAGCCAACATATGCTCATTGTTTGAATGCGATTTCAAACTAAACGTCAGCCTATGTTAGACTAACGCTATAAGCATTAATATTGGAATCAACACTACAAATTTCTAACTTTAACTACTACTTTTCTCGTAGTGATAATAAAGGTTTATGGCATGAAATTGAGTTCACAACTTAAAAGCAACCTAGGCCGTGTTTGAATAGAAATTATGTTGAATTTAACTGGCTTTCATTTCAATGAGATAGTATCCTTACGTTTTATTTTAGTACATTGGAATGTGTGTATTTTTGTTTGACAAATTTTTAACTGTAATCCAAACACACATCTAATAATTAGTTTTTTGTACACAAGTTTAGAAATGCTATAAATTAAGTGCATATTTAAATAAAAGTTTATGAATTGAAGTTTACACACTTCAAATCATGTTTTTACAAAATTGAATCTTCTAAACAAAATTTTAATAAGCAGATGTATTTTTAATAGTAGTTAAACATATTAAAAAAAATTAAAATTTACTTTTCAAATTGAATTTAAAACAATTCAAATGAAAAATCAAACATAAACTAAAACTATATATATCACAAAACAAAGTCATTGTGTGACGAATTTAGATTCTGTTCAACTAAATTTCTCTCCAGCCACCATCTTGCAAAATTTCAATTGATCAGTTTTTGCATTAGTAGTTAAAAAAGAGAAAAAAAAAATAAAATCATGACTGAGATTCAGTTGGAGAGAAAATTCCGTAGAGGCAACTGAGGATCTGACATGATAATAACCGAAGAGCATGGTGTTAAATTCGAATATGCATTTTTAATGCGAATTCTGATATCAGTATTGAATTTTGGCCAGAATTGTAATTCTGTTGTTTAGGTTAAGACAAATTAGCTGTAATTGAAATTTGTAATTCTTCTTTAGACATATCTCCACGACTTAATTATGGAGAATTCTTATAATAACGATTGATACTGATGTTTTGCTGGACAAACTATTACTTAATTTGTACAAGTTCAAAAACAAAAAAAAAAAGTTTATATTTCATGCAATAGTTGAAGGGACATCTAATCATATATAAGAAAACCCCATGCTTTCTATTTCTGTCAATCGATCGTCATCATGATAAAATTTAAACGACAGAAATTATCTCTTTTCGTCATGCAATTCATAGCCATGTATTTTAATATATTAAGCTTGTCTTATATATGTGTGTCTATGTGAATTTTGTACAATATTGCAAATATTTTTGAATGGCTTTTAACTTTTACAATTTTCCAATTTAGACATCAAAGATAATGTGTTCTTTTAATAATTAATGCAAATGAATGTGATAAGATGACTACTTTCTTAATCATGTTTTCGGGGCATTAGAACGGGAGACACTAACCTAAACCAGACAGGAATGGACTAGAAGAAAGTTCAAATTAAGGTATGTCTGCATCTTTAAATTTGGTAAGTAAAATTTTCTCAAGAGTATCTTTAAGAATACAACTCATTAAAGTTGGTTCATATGATATTTTATAATATTTTATAGTTTACTATAATATCATATTATTTTATTACTTTAAGAAACTTAAATATTTTTTTCTTTAATTCAATAGTTTTAAAATTTTGCTTAAATAGACCTCATAATTTCACTCTAAAAAACATTTCATATGACATTGAAATACAAGTGAGGTCCAAAAAACTGAAAAGTAACTTCTTTGAACGACCCATTATTTTCCCAACTATTCTCCAATAATATGAGAATTTCTATAGATCACTCTTAACTTAAATATAAGAAAAAAATTGTTAATATAAATAAATCTAATTAGTTTTATTTTATTTAATTTTAATAATTTTTTTATTTATGATATCAAATTTTGATGAAAAGTATTGTAAAAATATTTTCTAATTAAGATAAGTAAAATTAAATGATGTTAGCAAATTTTTTAATTAATATGTAATTTGTTATTTATACTTATGTTTGAGTTTAAAGAGACTAAATTGTTAATATAACATAATGTAAGAGAACAACTTTTACATATTTACAAACATATTTTTAGTTATGTATATACATATTATATTATCTATTACATGTTTTGAGATAATGAGTATTTTTAATTACATAGTATCTATTACCATTTTCAGTGTTGATGTCTTTTGTCAATTTTATCTTAGTGATTAGTGTCTCATATTCTGTTTGGTTATTAGAAGTGAGAAAATCAAACTTTAGTGCTTACTCAATTTCAATGATGTCAGGTCCTTGTAGAATTACTCATGCACCGCTTCCCTTTTTGTTTGATGAGTCATCTATAGAAATGGTTCATCATTGGTTCTTGGTCCTTTCACCTAGGGGGAGCACGATAATAAAATTTGTCATACATTGTGCTTTGATTGGTCCTTGTGGCTAAAATTGAAGACCAAAGTAATCATTCGTCTGGTCAACTCGGGTTTCCTAAGAGCTTGTTTAATGGGGTGTTCAATTCAAACAATAACTTGGTGACCCTAAAACTAAGGTCTTAATCTTTGTGCTAAATTTATTAATGCTAAAACGAGTTTTTCAATCATTTAATAGCGCGTCTCCAGTTCTTATAGAACCCAACTTATGAAATAAAATGATTTTTGGATTTCCCCATCCTCTTGGACTAGGATAGAACTAATTGTCAAGTTTGAAACAAAGATATATATGAAAACATTTGCCTCTGAAAAAAGTTGACTTAGTATGAGGGGTGTTGTGAGAAAATTTTTGAATTTAGTGAACATTTCTTTGCATTATTCATCCTATCTAAACTCCTTAGACCTTTTTAACAGTTGGAAAAAAAAGTCTAGCTTTTTTTCTTTCCATTTTGGGAAGAAATTGCATAGGGAAACTAATTTTCTTGTCAATTTTTGTACTTCCTTCAAGTACTACAAACTTCTCATATAATAAGGCTTGACATTTTTTTGAGATTGCTTCAATTCCTTAGTGTGTAAGCATAAATCCAAATTTTTTTCCCTTACTAACCTTACAGATGCATTACAGTTCAGATTCAAATCTTGGATAAATTCATGTCACACCTCCACTACTTGGCGAGCTTTTCATTCTTCCCACACTTATTCCTTCAATCCTAATATTGAACAGGACTAACACATCTCAATTGCACAACTCCAATAATAGTTCCATCACTATCTATACTTATAATAGTTCCATCATTAACTTAAATAATCATTCTCTATAATACACATACTAATTTAAGCATTAGAGTCCTTGCTGTAGGTATTCCCCCCATTCTTCATCTTGATAAACATGAGACAAAGCTTGAGAGATAACACAAAAGGATCGAGGACCAAGCTTGGTAAGAACATTTGGTTCCTGCCATGGGGTTAATGGAAATAATACCTTGGCCACAGAGTTTATTACAATATTCACACAACACCATCAACTAGATATGGTTGAACCATCAGTCATCCATAATGTTAGAATATAGTTAAAAGATTTGTTGAAGAAAAATGTTAACAACATTAAGGCTCTATGTTAGACGTATGAAAATGACCTAAAGAATCTCCAAAAGCTTAGGTAGTGACCAACCAAGAACAACAACCTAACTATGTTGAAAATAAAGCCCAACACTCCCATTTTGAAACAAACCGATAAGTAGAATTAAAAGTAGGTTTGTGACATAAATAACAACAACAATGGATAATCAAACAACACCCTTTCAGTAATGGAATCATGGAAGTACCATTACCTTTACAATGAAAACCACTAAACCTCAAACGATACAATGACATCATTGACCTTGATGAACATATTGAAGCATATGTTACCAAGTAAATTTATATCCTAATGAAGATGAAATACTTTATAGGATTTTTCCCACATCTCTCAAAGGACCCTTTCTAAGTTGGTATACTCGACTACCTCCAAAACCAATTGATTCCTTCAAACCTTAGCACAAAAATTTGGAGCACAATACGCCACCAGTTGGCCCTATCACACTACTTCTGTCACAGTAATCAATTTGAGACAACATGGTGACAAATCACTATAAAAGTTCACGGAACGATTTGTTGAGGTCTTTGTACAAATTCACTATCTGGATGTAGGTGTCACCCTTCATTCCATGATAAATGCTTTTAAACCTAGTCCATTTGCTAACAATCTTTGTAAAAAGAGATTAACAAGTATGAATGAGATTAGACACCACATTATAGGATATATTTAGGTGGAAGAGTTTCCTGAATTTCATAACAAAATTCAATTAGGGAAGCAAAAGCAAGAAGAGCTATGCCACCTTAAAATCCAACATATGAAAGAAAGGAAGTTTAAGAGAACACCCAAAACCCTAAAATATGAGTACTATACTCATATAAATCATACTTGAGCTTGAGTAAGCTTTCAGCATAGATGTTTTAGCACTACCCCTAATTGCTCAATCAGCAAATACTACTGATCAGACCAAACAATGCAGATATCGTCAAAACTATGGTCATACAAATGCATTACACTGAAAGACAAAATAGAAAAATTGATTCAGCAAGGAGCCTTGGGGCAATTCATCTAGCGTGGCCATGCCATTCAAGGAGGATATAAAGGACATGACTGAGATATATGAAGCAACTACCAAAGAGAATGAGAAGATAGACCACACAAAGTAGTAACTCAAAATGTAGAAGAACCAACCACTTAATAAGAACAAAATGTGCATGGTGATATGTCGTTATGCGAGTAGGAGGTTTTGTTAGGGGATGTTTGAGCTCAACACAAAAGAAACACCTAAAATCAATAAAAAAATATTAACATTGTCATAAATTTCCACAAAAAGAATGATGCCTAGAATAACCTTCAAAGATGAAGACTTTGTAGGAATTGATCCACACCAAGATGACCTAGTAGTAATTGCAATAAAAGTGGCTAATTGGGAAGTTAAGAAGACCTTATCAACTAAGGAACCTCCACTATTGTTATATTGGTCCATCTTCTAAAGATTGTAGATACCTTTTGACATTGTAAAGCCTTACTTAGACCATTTGGTAACATCATAGGTGAAAGAGTGCACAAAAAAGGATGTGTAGAACTCCTAACCACCTCCAGGTTAGGAAACACATCCTAATCTATTATGGTCAAATACATCCTAGTCGATGTTGATACCTCTTACAATATTCTCATTAGACAACTAACTCTAAATGCCTTGGGAGTCGTGGTATCAATCCCCACCTAGTAATGAAATTCTTATCATCAAAAGAGGACATCATTATAGTTTGAGCTAATAAGAAAGATGCTTGTGAATGTTATGCTCGAAGTTTCAAAGTCTCCCCTTATAACTTAATCACAAAGGGTCAACACCTTGCTCAACAACCAACATCAACACAATAGGATTAAACCCTATCGGGTAGCCCGAGCATAATTTTTTAAGATAAATTTTGAAGATTAGCAACCAAGCCCATTAGGAAAATCAAGTCACCAAGCTTAAAGCCCACCTAGAAACTACTCAATAAGAAATTGAAAAAGTGCTTGTTGACAACATTGACTTATTCGCTTGGAGCCCCTCTAACATGCTCGAGGTCAACCCAAATTTCATATGCCACAAACTCATAGTTCATCCAAATGCAAAGTCAATATCATAAAAGAAGTAGAAGCTAGGGAAATGTAAAAATGGAGAATGAAAAACCCTTGAATGCCACCTTCATTAAAAAAGTGACATGCACTACATGGCTTGCAAACGTAGTGATGGTTAGAAAACCTAGTGGCAAATGAAGAATATGTATGAACTACACTAATTTAAACAAGGCATGTCTAAAAGACACATACCTACTCCTTAACATCGACTGACTTATCGATGGTGCTTTCGGATATCGAATACTGAGTTTTCTTGATGCATACTTAGGGTATAACCAAATTTAAATGTACCCTCCAAATGAAGAAAAAACAAATTCATCAACGATAATGCTAACTATTGCTACAAAGTAATGACTTATGGCTTAAAAAATGCAGAACTAGCCTATCAAAGACTGCTAAACAAAGTTTTCAAAAACTTGCTTGGGGAAAATGTTGAGGTATATGTGGACGACATGGTTGTGAAATAAGATAATCCGCACAATCACCCTAGAGATATGTCTATGGTATTCACTAAAATATGCAAGCACATGCGTTTGAACCCCAAAAAATGTATCTTTGGAGTTTGTGGGGGAAAATTTCTTGAATTTATACTTACATACCAAGGAATCAAAGCAAAGCCAAACAAATGTAAGGCCTTTATGGAGATAAGAAGTTCACAAAAATTGAAGGAAATACAAAAATTGACTAGAAAACTAGCTTTCTTATTGCGATTTCTGCCCAAAATGGTAGAAAAAGCTATACCATTTTTCCAATTGTTACAGACGTCCAAAATGTTCAGATAAGATGAATAATGCAAAGAAATGTTCACTAAATTCAAATATTTTCTTGCAACACCCCTATACCATGTCAACCATTTTTAGGGGCCAAGTTGTTCATCTATCTCTCTATTTGAAACTCGATAATTAGCTTTGTCCTCGTCCAAAAGAATGGAAAAATCCAAAAAAATTGGTATATTTCACTAGTTAGGTTCCACAAGAATCGGAGACATGCTATCAAATAATTTAAAAGCTTCTCTTAACATTGGTATATTTAACTAGTCAGGTTCCACATGAAGGCTAAGATCTTATTTTTATGATCACCAAGTGGATAAACGTTGAACCTTTAGCTAGAATCATTGCCCAACAAGTGCAACTAGTTCACCTAGAAATCCTTGATATATAGATATGACCTACCATTTACAATAGTCAACGACAATGATAACTAGCTCATGAACAAAACACTCGAAGAGTTCTTAGCTTAGCCTGACATCAAGCATCTTGTCACTTTTGTTGAACATCCACAAAGTAATAGACAAGTTGAAGGAACCAACAAAATTATCCTCGGTAAACTAAAAAATCAACTCAAACGAGCTAAGGGCATTCAAGCCAAAGAACTTCCTAGTATTATTTGGGCTTACCACTTCACCCAATAATTGACAACTAAGGAAACCTCATTTTGGTTTACTTATGGAAGTTGTAACATCCTGCTAAAACAAAAATTAAATTAAATAAAATAACTATGATATTATAAGAAGAAATAACACATACATATATATAAGCATAGAAAATTGGAAAAAAATGCAGTTGGGACTCGAACCCAAGTCTTGAAGGTAAATGCAAAATGCACCACCAACTGTGTTACCCAACCAGTTATGATTAATGAGGCCCAACTAGTATATATGCTATAGTAGTAATGAAGATGAACAAAAGAAAGAAAATAAAAGCCAAAGGATGTCACCCTAAGCTCGAACTCGCAACCTAGGGGTAGGGCAGAACAACGTGCTTAACCAATTGGGTCGGGAGCCCACTAGCATTAAGGAGAAGCACTAATACTATTTGCACTATATTAGTTATAATAGGAAAATAAAATGAGCGAGAAACCAAAACGCATGAGGTAGGGTCTCGAACCTAGGGATCTGGCACTTGCGTCCAACGCCTTAATCATTAGGATTGAGTGCATTTAGTGACCTTTTATTACGATTTCTTCTACTTGAACCTTTCCTGTGAGTGAACGAACAACAAAGAGTGAGCCATGTCATTCTCTACCTCTGTCTGTGATCTTTCTCCCTTTTTCTCTTCTCGAGCCCCTCCTCCTCAAAAAACCCATTCCTTTTTCTTTTATTTAAATCGTTGTTAGCGCATTTCAAACCTTCTTAACTCCATCTTTCTCTCATACCCATTTTCTTTCTTCTTCGAAGCATCAAATGGGGGCTCCACTACGTGCCATGAAATTGAGTTCCCGAGCTACCAAGATCGTCATAGAGCAAGAACTAGAAGTTGCAACAACCACCCTTTGTCAGAGTTACAAAGCTTGCCAAAAAATGACAACAGAGGTAAGAGGAGCCTTTATTTTGCAATTGCTAATTTCTATTATTTAAAAATGGAATGTTGGTTTTTGCCTCAATCTTGATTGTACTATTGGATGATTGTGAGTGTTTAAATCGTTCCCAATAATCCTCTATCGATCATGAGAAGATGCTACCAGTTTTGTAAAAATTGTTAATGCATAGAGCTTAGAAATTTTGGGTGTTGTGATGTTGATGGGTTCATTTTGGTTGTGCAAAATGGAAGAAAGGAGTAAGAAGAAGACAATAAGGAAGAGAGAGAGAGAGAAGGAGAGAGAGAGAGGAGAGAGACAGAAAGAAAGAGAGAGAGGAGAGAGAGAGAGAAAGAAAAAGAGAGAAGAGAGAGAGAGAGAGAAAGAAAGAGAGGGGAACAAAGAGAGAGAGAAATTAATAAATAAATAAATAATATATAAAGTCTATATATAAACAAATAAATAAAAAACTAAATAAATAATAATTGTTTATAATAAATAATTTTGTTAAATAGGAAAGATCATTGATCTTAAAGAACAAACAAGCTCTTACTTTGTCTGTTCGAATTATGTTATTTAGTTATTTATCTTTCTTTGCTGAATATATATAATTTCTTTTAATTATTATCATTAATGCGGTTCATTAGGAAGAGGAATGACAAATTGAAAGTGCTAGGACTAAATAGTCGTCTCTTTTACTAGAAAAGTAGAATTTTATGTTAAGTCTTGTTCTGGTAAAAGAACATGGTTGGGTGTCTTGAGTGATAAAATTTTAACAAGAAGAATAGAATAGAAAAATGTATAAAGTTCTTGATGGTGACGGGTCTCGGTGTGGATGATGGTTTGATGCAGGTTCATACTTCATCAAAAGACTTAAAACCTCATATAATGATAAAAACCTAATTTGTACAAGGAACCTACTTAAGAGTTGAAAGGCTAGTGGATCATAGGAGTAACCCTTTTTTGATGACTTGTGTCATGTTAGTACCTAAAATGAAAACCTGATCACAAAGGTGAATGAGGTAGTTGGCGAATGATATGACATTGTAGGCTCTTGGTGAGTCCTTGTGGGTAGTATAAGGTGTCAAGTTGTGACGACTCTGAGATGAAAGGGATTCACATGCCTGCTTGGCGTCCTCGACAAAGTAGAACATCACTATGATTCGGTTGAGAATATGTACTCTCGATTGTCAGCTAGAAAGCAAACCTTGGATTAAATAATACATTTCATGTAAGTCCTCTTCAAAGTAGAAGATTTTAGAGGCATCAAAGGGTCCTAAATACAATTAGTAGAATATTTTAGTAGGCGAGACATGACAAGGGGAGTGTATATGATGTTATACAGTATTTTATTTCATGTTATCCCATGTTTGCATGTGCTTGAGGATGAATGACTCAGTCTTGCAACCCTCACTTTTCAGATAAAGATGATAGACATAAGCCTGTCGACTTTCAGGTGTCAGAGGCGACTTCTAATTGAGTGACCCTGGTAGTAAGAGATGATTTTTTAGTTGGAGAAAGGCAACAGATCTCTACCTAACAAGAATTAGGATCTCAAAGATTGTATATGGATATTTTTGTGACTTGATACATGTCATTTGTATGTTTTAACTTATAAGTGTAATGATTGTAAACATATTTTCTAGCAAGGAAATGATGATTTGTAATCTAGTTGACTTTTTATTATTTGCATATCTAAATTTGCATGCTATATATACTAGTTTATTCAATTTTCACTTAATGGGATGAACGATAATATTATTATTGTCTATATATTATTATCATCTATTTAATTTTCTTTACTTCAAAACTTTATTTTAGAATGAAAGATGAAAATTATTCTACGTTGTAAGTTAAGAACAATTAAATATGGTATATTTAATAAAAGGGTGTAACAATTAGTTGGTATTAAAGTCGTTCATCCTACCAAGCCTATGGTATTGACTTAACCTTATATGTGATGTGTGACATTATTTGAATCTTACACTATTTGAGCAGTAGTGTAGGATGGATTGCTTGATGACACACTAATTACAAATGATAATCACATGAAAGACTTGTGTGAACTTAACCCTATACGTAATAGACAACATTGTTAAGTGAAAATTGTTTGCTAGGAACATTTGTGTCTTACAATGAAAAGAATAAAATAACTAAGAAATTCATTGTAACAATAAAGTAAATGTGGACTATCTATTTTGATTTAAGGCCTCAATTGTAGAAAACCCCGCTAACTCTACTATGCAAAGATTATTAGAGCGCATGACTCAAGTTCTAGAGTGCATGACACATGACTGGGATGATGAGCTTACGGAGTACAAAGTGTTAACGACATTTAGAAGAAATGACCCGCCAAGATTCAACGGTTCCTACGACCTTGAGGGAGCCCAAAACTGGATCACTAAGATTGAAAATATTTGTACTATCATGTCATGCATGGAGAAACATAAGGTCAACTACGCCACCTTTATGTTTACTGGTGAAGCAGAAAATTGGTGGTGCATAGCCAAATCTACACTCTCGAGAATCGACGTCATACCTTGGGAAGTGTTCAAGAAAAAGTTCTTAGACAAGTGTTTCCTAGTCGACTTCCAATAGAGAAAGGCTAGGGATTTTTTGGAGTTGAAGTAGGGGAGCATGACGATGGGAGAATATGCAGTGAAATTTAACAAACTATTAAATTTTTTGCCATACTTTGGAACAAAAGATGGGTAGACAGTCTTCTCACAATTTGAAAATGAGTTGCGGGTCGTGATCAAACAGTTCATAGGGTATATCCAAATCATTGACTTCCCTACTCTAGTCAATAAGTGTCGGATCTATGAGGAGGATACCAGGGAGAGACAGGCTAAGTGGAGAGCAGGAGGTCCACAAAGACATCCTAGAAAAGACCTTCAGCCACCAACAATAGAAGAAACCATATCACAAACCCCCACAACATGGAGCTGGACCAGAATAGAGGAATCAATCAGTGGGGAGCACTTTTTCAATAGCTACACGCTTTGAGGCTAGCACTCTAATCAGATGTTTTAAGTATGGCAGACGCCATTTCCTAAGAGAATGTTGTAGAAGGCTATCACTTGCCACAACTGTGGCAAGACAGGACATATAGCGCGAAATTGTTGGACACCAAAGAAAGAGGCAACCAATACTAGGAAGTTCATGAAGGGCATGCCAAGTCAGACTATTAAGAGATCCAGAGTGACTAGGAAGGTTTTTGCTATGAGTGGGTCTAAAGCTGCTTTAGTCGATGATTTCATTCGAGGTAGGTGCATTGTAAGCAGTAAATGTTAGATGTATTATATGATTCAGGTGCAACACATTCATTTATATCACATGCTTGTGCTAAATGTTTGTCCTTACTTATAACTTCCTTGTCTTATGAATTATCTATTAGTACCCCTATAGATAGACCAATAATTACTAACCAAGCTTGTTTAAATTGCCTTGTAACCAAACAAAATTGAAACTTCTTGATAAACCTAATCTGCCTTCCCTTGTCTGACATAGATATTGTTTTGGGGATGGACTGTTTGTCTTTAAAAACAATATCAATAATTACTCATAGACTCATTATCTCAAAGACTCATAGACATTTTGGAAACACTAACAAAAATGTTTATGAGTCTTTGAGATTAAATTTTGCCTAGTAAGAATGTGAGATGAAGGGGAACTTTCAAATCTACATAGCTCTATTTTCAACAAAAGCATAGTTGGATCTGGATGTCGATAGTATTCTAGTGGTATTTGAGTTCTCTAAAGAGTTCCTTGATGATGTGACAAAGTTGTCACCTGACAAAGAAGTATAGTTCGCCATTGATCTCATATCGGGTTCTAGTCCAATTTTTATAGCTCCGTATAGGATGTCTCCAAAGGAGTTAGAAGAAGTAAAAAGCCAATTGGAGGAATTGTTGGACAAGAAATTCATCAAACCAATTGTGTCAGCATAAGTAGCATTAGTGTTATTGGTGAAGAAGAAAGATGAAAGCATACGTTTAAGCATAGACTATCTCATGGATCAGTTGAAGGGAGCTCAGGTATTCTCCAAGATTGATATGCGGTTAGGATAACACCAAATTAGAGTAAAAAAGGAAGATATACCAAAGTTAAATTTTCGAACATGTTTGGACATTATGAATACCTAGTGATGCCTTTTTGACTAACGAACGAACCTGTTATCTTCATGCACTACATGAATTTGATCTTTCATGAATACATGCATCAAGTCATTGTGATTTTCATCGACGATATCTTGATTTATTCTAAGACTCAAGAGGAACATGCCAAGCATTTAAGGATTATTTTGTAGATACTGAATGAGCGACAAATATATGCAAAACTCTTTAAGTGTAAGTTTTGGTTGGAAGAGGCGAGTTTCCTAGGACACGTGATGTCTAAGGAAGGGATTGTTGTAACGCCCTTTTTCATTTATCTAATTTAATAAAATTTTTGCCAAGTATTTTTATTTCCAATTGTGAATTAATCGAATAAAATTTAAAACTTTAAATGCTAGAGAGTTACAATTTGAGAATACCTAATTATTATTATGACATTCATATAACTTATAATTAAACATCAAAACTCGGTCTGACATATATTAAAAAGGGTCAAAGTACAACTGTATATATATTATATCTCTAAAACATTAACTATGCTTTAATACATCAACCCAAAAATGGATAGACTAGTGATTCTTCCCTTCCTTTTTCATTATTAGTTTTGACTACGGCCTAGCTTGTAGAAGAATTTGGATTTGGAGAGGGTTGAGCACGTTTGGGAGCTACAGGAACATCAGGTAGGACCCTAGCATATCTGGGTGGCAGCATTTGCGTTAGGATGACAGGGATATCTATATGAGAAAATTGCCAAGAAGCTATTGCCTTAGGATACCTAAATACAAATCTCACATAACCTGCGAAGATGTCATGCGAAACCAATGGGTCATCGGTCCATCGTCCTCCTAATGGTATGGTCGTTAGGTGAAAAAGAGGATGAAATTTGTCTGCCATCGGTATTTGAAAGGTAGGGGGTTGTAGGAGTGAAACATTTATCCTTAAACAAACACAAGTATATCATTTCTAACTATCATATGCTTTCATCTCACCGCATCATGCCTAATTAGGTTAGGGTCCTTCGTAGCCTTCAATACTACGATCTTTGGGAGGACTTCCACGAGCGTGTCAATAATAATCCAAGTCTGCATTTTGGATCGATGATCGGGAGTACATATCCTGCTTGGTACTTGGTTCAAGATACTCTCAACCGAATCTTGGTAATGCTCCACTTTGTTGGGAACACCAAGCCGGTTCTAGGACACCCTCTTTACTTCGAGCAGTTCACAACTTTACATCTTATCTACCCCAAGGACTCACCAAAGCCTACGTACATTTCTCAAGTACCTTCGATGATCGACCCATGCAATCTCTATTCTTAGTTCTCACTCGTTAGGTTTTTTATTCATCCTTTTCTTCTCTCTCCATTCATCAATTCCTTTGTGGTACTAGTTTTGAGCTTAGAGGCACATATATGTTATGACTTTCTTTCACATCAATTAAATTATCATCACTCAAGTTTCATTCAACCTCTGTCTAAGCAAATTCTCAAACTATCACATTTTCATATTTCATTGAAACAATTTCATAATACATAAGGACTTCTCTACTATTAGTAGAGACAATAAATACACACAAGCATCATCATACAATGTAGAAATAATAATATCACTTGTTACATAAAAAATTTCAGACAATATAACAGTGTTTATAATCAAAATAGCAAGAAAAAAGGGTAAAATCATCTTTTCTTAAAAAATTTTATCTTTATTTCTTTATGTTTTCTTTCTTTAGTTTCCTCTTTCCTATTTATGTTTTTTTACTATTCCCATCCCTTGTTTTATTATTCTCACACCCTCTTTGCTACTATTTACATCCCCTGTCTTAAGATTCTCACTCCCCCTTATGCTACTATTCGCACCTCTTTTCTTATTGTTTTCAACCTCTATTTTACGTTTTATTGTTTTCAACCTCTATTTTACGTTACCTTCCAGAAAGCATTTCTAATTCGAAACGAAGTCTAACTACTAGTTAAGTAAAGAATTTATATTTTCTATAATGGAAAAAACACAAAGGCTGCCAAAGAGGTTTTCAAATTTCAAATTTCCTCAATTCTTGGTTGTTTTGAACTATTTAAGGAACTAAAATATGATTAACATAATTAGAAACGAATTCAGAAAATGAAATTGAAAAATAAACGCTTATCCTACCAGAAATTTGATTTTCTGACTAGTTGGAATTGGTTTTTGGCAAAGCTTTTGCAACCAAGCTAAATGCGACTCTTCCTTCCTTTTTCTAAATTTCTGGTACCAGAATTTTGGCAAAACAAGTTGGAATTGGAGCTGAATTTGCTTGCACAATTTTCTATTCTTCGTCTTCTTCATTTTATATTTATAACATTTCTTGTCGCCCTAACTTTCATTGTGTTTATTCCTAGGTTATGGGCGAAGGTAGTTACACAGACAACAAAGGTGTAGGCTTATAGGCGGTGGAGGCAAGGGAGGATGCTTGAGGTGCAGGAGGCTCCGTCAACAGCTTCAATGACGACCTATGGTTTTTGAGAAATTATATAAGCAATTTGTTTGCTTATTTTTCAGTAAAGGGCCTTGTGGTTTGATGGAAACTCTCTTTCCCTCTCTTCAGCACCTTCCAAAAGGGACGTGGGTTCAAATCCGCCCCACCCGTTTTTTCCATTCTCCGCTCTTTTATTTTCCTATTTAATTCTTACCTATAACTCTTGTGTTTCTTTTTGGGCCTTATTGTTGTCCAGGACGCCTGCTCCAATTAGTCTAGCGCTTTTCCTCCCTTTCCCAAATCCTACTTTCAAATCCCAACTAGGTTTTTTTTTAATTTTTCTTTCTTTTTTCTATTTTATTTTATTTTATTTTATAATTTTAAAATTATTATAAAAAGAGAGAGAGAGAGAGAAAGAGAGAAAGAGACAGAGGAGAGAGAGAGGAAAGAGAGAGAGGGAGAGAGATACAAAGAGAAGGGGAGAGAGAGAAAAAATAAATAATATATAAAATCTATATATAAACAAATAAATAAATAATTAAATAAATAATGATTTTTTATAATTAATAATTTTGATAAATAGGAAAAATCATCGATGTTAAAGAACAAAAAAGCTCTTACTTTGTTTGTTCGAATTATGTTATTTAGTTATTTATCTTGCTTTGCTGAATATATATTATTTCTTTTAATTATTGTCATTAATGCGGTTCATTAGGAATAAGAATGACAAATTGAAAGTGCTAGGACTAAATGGTCGTCTCTTACTAGAAAAGAGGAATTTTATGTTCAGACATGTTATGATAAAAGAACATGGTGGGGTGTCTTGAGTGATAAAATTTTAACAAGAAGAATAGAATAGAAAAATGTATCAAGTTCTTGATGGTGACGGGTCCCGGTGTGGTTGATGGTTTGATGCGTGTTCATACTTCATTAAAAGACTTAAAACCTCATATAGTGGTAAGAGCTTGATTTGTACAAGGAACCTACTTAAGAATTGAGAGGCTAGTGGATCATAGGAGTAACCCTCATTTGATGACTTTTGTTGTGTTAGTACCTGAAATGAAAACCCAATCACAGAGGTGGAGGAGGTAGTTGACGAATGATATGACAAAATCACGTGTTAAAATTGAGATTGAAGTATTGTACATGTTAACCACAATAGGTACAATGGGAATGTCTATAGATTCTCTATGAGTCTTTAGGGGTAGTATAAAGTGTCAAGTTATGACGAGTCTAAGATCAAAGGGATTCACATGACTAGCTTGACATCCATGTCAAAGTGGAACATTACCATGATTTAGTTCAAAGTATCCTGGTTCGATGTTCCAGACAAGGTATGTACTCCCGATTGTTAGCTAGAAGGCAAACCTTGGATTAAATAATAGGTTTTGTGTAAGTCCTCTTGGAGGTAGAAGTTTTTAAAGGCATCGAGGGGCCCTAAATATGATTAGTAGAATTTTTCAGTATGTGCGACATAACGAAGATAGTGTATCCGATGTTATATAGTATTTTATTTTATGTTATTCCATGTTTGCGTGTGCTTTGGGATGGATGACTCACTCCTAGAACCCCACTTTTCATATGAAGATGACAGATGCAAGCTTGTCGACTTTTAGGCATTAGAGGCGACTCCTAGTAGAGTGACAAGGACAGACCTTGGTAGTCAGAGATGACTTTTCAACTGGAGGGACGACAACAGATCTCTACCTGACAAGAATTAGGGTCTCAAAGATTATATGTGGGTATTTTTATGACTTGATACATGTCATTTGTATGTTTTGACTTATAAGTGTAATGATTGTAAACACATTTGCTAGCACTAAAAATGATGATTTGCAATCTAGTTGACTTTGTATTATTTGCATATCTAAATTTGCATGCTAAATATATTAGTTTCTTCAATTTTCACTTAATGGGATGAACGATAATATTATTACCATCTGTATATTATTATCGTCTATTTATTTTTCTGTACTTCAAAACTTTATTTTAGAAATAATGATGAAAATTATTCTGCGTTTTAAGTTAAAAATAATTAAATATGGTATATTTAATAAAAGGGTGTTACAAAAGCGATGTTGTGATACTTGTTAAGCTTAGAGATGCCTCACTAAGAAAGAGAAATCTTGATTTGATGCAAAATAGCAAGGCCCTAAAAGTAGAACTTGATCTTGTCGAAGAAATCAGGGACAAAGCTAAGGTATACAAAAAGTTATGCAAAAGGAGGATTTACTTTGAAGCACAACCCAATTCTAAGAAAGGAGACATTCAAAGAAGGAGACTTAGTCTGGAAACTCTAAGAAGAAGCAAGGAAATATCATTCTCAGGGAAAACTCGCGCCTAATTAAGAAGGTCCTTTCAAGTAAAAGAACCTCTATAGAATTGAGCATACTTACTAGAAAAACTCACTAAAAGGGAAATTTCAAGAACTTTGAATGCAACACATTTGAAGCTTTACCATAGTTAAACATGCAAAACCAGGTGTTGTACTCTTTTTCCTACTTCAGTCTTTTTTCCCAAAGAAGAAAACTAATGAGTTTTGGCTAAAGAGGTTTTAATGAGGCATGCCTAAGTAAATGTAAAAGCAAACAACCTTTAATGAAAATCTTTTACATGACATTCATATTGTTACCAACTACTTACACTTTACTCTTACATGATTAACAAACACAACAAAATAAATGAAATGTGTCTATCACTAAAGGTGGAGTCTGAACTATAATCAAAAGACCAAGTCCAAGTCTTGTTATGAAAGTCAAATCCAAAACGTAATCAAATGATTAAGTCCGAGTCTTGCTATAATGGTCGAATTTGAACCTAAATCAAACAGCTGAGTCTACGTATCTCTACAAAAGGTCGAATTTGAACCTAAATCAAACGACTGAGTTCGAGTGTCTCTATTGAAAGTCAAATCCAAACCTTAAAAGGTTGAATTTTAACCTTAAAAGATCGAATCCAAACCTTAGTACACAATAACATTACAAATACTAAAATTAAAAAAAATAAAGAAATTGGATATAAACATACACCTTAATTCAAAGCAAATGTTTACATCTCTCAAAATGAAAGAAAAATATAAAACTACACATTTGGAACACTAAAGCTAATCTCTAGTTCATTATCTTCATCAAATAGTTGAGACTCCCTAACAAGTTCCCCATCCTTGACATCTTCCTTTGTTTTTGTTGACAAATTAGCTCAATCTGTTACTTAGAAATGGATTGATTTAATTCTAAAGAAGACTTTGTAACAATCTTCGACTTTCCTTCAACATCCACTCTTTTTGCCTCCTCAATAGTGAATTTTTCAACCAAGTCTTAGGCGTATTTCTTCAACTTGTTAGCTTAGACAAGTTTCTCTAATAGTAACTCGTTCTCTTTGGCCTTATCATTGATTGCCATTTCATGCTTGCATAAGTTGGCTTGAAGCTTTTTCACAAATTCCCTCCCTTGGGCCAATGAAAGTTCCAGCAGTTTTACCTTACGAATAGCTTATTTCAAAGACTTAGTCTTAACTTCTAAAGTCTTAATCTTATTATTTGCCTCCGTTAACTTCGACTTTCAATATTGAATAATCGTCATAGACCAAGGTAAACACACCTCTACCGTGTCAAGACTCTCAAAAGGACCCACAAATTCAAACATCCTTTTGTCAAACCTAGATAGCAATATTTCATCAAGCAAAATACCTGCACCTTCCAAGTTGACGTTCCACATTGAAGCCATGTTAGTAGAAAGAGAAACATGGTCTAATTGCCTAAGTTTTCCACTATGATACCATAACATTATCTTTTTTCTCCTCTTAGTGCTAGTCGAAGAAGGTTGATGTGAACTTTGAGAAAAGTTGCTCTCAAGAATATTCCTTGCATACTTTGCTAATTAGAAGACTGACTGAGTAGATTAGTAAAACCAGTATAAGCATCAATTGATCTTGGGGGTACCTTAACTACATTAACATGAACCAAGGATCTTGTTTCATTTTTTGTATTAACTCCCTAAGGCTCCAAATGAGTTGTAGCAAACTCATCCTTATTTGACTTTTCTCTTATAGCTTGGCCCTCATAAACATGCTTGGTAAATACCTATTAATCAACAGTTGTCACTATAGGATTATCTTTAATAAGTTCAACATTAGTCACCTTAACCTCTTTTGAAACCCTTTTTTTTCTTTCAATGACGAGCTTCTCAGCATGACCTTCTCCCACCTTGGCATCTACCAACTTCCTCAATTTTTTTTGCTCAAAACCTTCATGATTCCTACAAACAAAAACATCATTTAAAAACAATTCAAAACACCCTAACTTAAAAACACATATCCTATACTCATGCATCAATTCTTTTTCTTATTTTTCTAAAAAATGAAGCCGCAATACATCTTTATATGAAAAGGTCACAAAAGAGCTACTAAAATAGAAATATCCTCCTTATTAGCAGTAGACAACATATTGTATGGGTGAGATTTGAATTCAAGAAGGTGACGTAGCCAATAGAAGGGAAATTTACTCTTCCCCTCCAAAGTATAAAACATCTATCGAGTAGCAGCATTAGTGGGAGAAAGACGAACTCAAAAGAATTTAGACTTAAATTTTTCTAGGAGTGAGTATATAAAGTAAATAAACCCCTACACCGGACATCCTTTAAGGAGATCCATCCAATTTCCACCCTCGACTTCTACTGATGAAAATACATAAACTTGGCCATAATAGGTGTCATATTCATCACATCACATAAGTTCTCAAAAGCCTAAAGAAAAGCCTAACTATTAGGATGTAATTGCTACAAAGCTAAACTTAGAGTATTTAAGATATCACATTGAAAGTTAAAAAATGGTAAGTTTATTGCTAACTCACTAAACAAAGCCTTATGCATAAAAAAAAAAAAAATTGGTTGACCAAGAGCAACTTAGAGAAAAACTTGGTCCTTGGTTAAGGGTTTAACCAATAAACCATTAAAAGGTTCCATCACTACGATGTCCACTCTTCCCTTTAATTGAATTATAGATCCATCTGTCTACAAGGATGAGCTATAAGCATTGAACTCTTCTACTACTCAAGTAAAACCATCAATTGCAATTGAGGGGAACTTACCTTTTCACTTACACAATACTACTATTTTATACTACCTTTACTCTTTCTTTTACCATGCGATTAATGTGTTGTAATTCTTTCAGCCATCACAACCTCTGACATCTCCTCATTTCAACCATCTATGGTCATTGTGATCCTAGAATTCTCACCTAACCCCATTAACCCTACCTTTGTGCCCTCATTTTCGTCTAAACCCAAAGAAGAAGAAGAAAAAGAAGATTGGGAATCCTCTTCCTTCTTTAATTAATCCCCTATCTCATAAATTTCCTTAGCCAACATTGAACCCTCAATGTACCATGATAGCCCTCATCCTCATACAACGAAACACTAGAAAAAAAAAATATTAACAAGTAAAAGCAAAAATAGTGGGAGATAAGCATACCTATCCTGAAAATTTAAAATAACCCACAAGAGTCTTTGGAAAAAGATGAAGAAATGGAGCAAGTTGAACATAAGTAAAGGAAGACATATTTAAAGAGGAAGAATGGAAACAAAGAAATTGAAGAGCTAAATATATTCTAAAAGCTTCACAACCCTTTAAATAAATTTTGAAACCCAAGTTCAATAATGTAAAAGCCCATTAAAGAGTCCAAAATTGAAATAACTCAAAAATCATAGACAAAAAATTATGTCATAGTAGTTCATATTCTGAGCATATGTCATAACACTTTAGATTACTAAAGACTAATTATTACATACCCTTATCTTTATTATCACTTGACACACGTCACAATCTAGTATGTCATGTTCTTGTTAAAAAGCCAACCTCTTATACCCTCATAGCTCTAGCTCCTATATGCTTTACAGGTTGAGCTCTTGTGCTTTTCTCTTAGAATAACTTAGAGTTGGGGGGGCCTATGTACTCGACCAAGCATGGAAGCCTAGATAAGTCAATGTCACACCTCTCACTACTTGGAGAGCCATCTATTCTCCCCACACTGGTCCCCTCAATCCCAATAATGATGAGGACTAACACACCTCAACTGCACAACTTCAATAATAGTTACATCATTATCTACACCAATAAATAGACAACAGGAACACATTCAATAAGTAGGCATTAACTTAAAAAATCATTATGAATAGTACACAAACTAAAGTGTTAGAATCTTTGTTGCAAGTACTCCTCCCATCCTTCATCTCGATAAATGTAAGACAAGGCTTGAGAGATAAAACAGAAGGATAAAGCTCCAAGCTTGGTAAGAACACCTATATTTGAGTTTAAAGAGACTAAATTGTTAATATATCATAATGGAAGATGACAACATCTACATATTTACAAACATATTTTTAGTTAAGTATATAAATATTATATCATTTATCACATGTTTTGACATGCATCCAATTTATTTGAAAATCACATCAAATTATGGTCACTCGTATGCATATCCAAACATGTGTTTAAATAAGTTGCTACTTGTAACATCCCAAATTTTATATAATAGTATGTTGAAAGTTTATTTTTCTATCCCGATATGTGTGAAATATTTAAGAATGAATTAGTAAATAAAATTTCAAATAAAAATAAAAATAAAATAATTAATAGAAATAATAAATCTAAAGGAATTTGTTCTATAATTAAATAAAAGGAAAGAATAAAACCAAAGAAGAAATAGAAATAAGATCAACATAATTGTCTGGAATTTAAAATAAATTTTTTAGGATCTAGAATAAAATTTTAAGAATTAAAATAAAATAAAATAAATTATTCTCATATAAATAAATTAACTTAAATCAAAATAATTAGTTTTATAAAATAAAATTTAA